>MU226534.1:1341675-1370120 GCA_018584345.1 Thuja plicata
AGGTGTCTCAACCTTGGATAATTCCTATTCTTATTATTTGTTTTGTAAAATGTATTACTTGCAAATAATGTTGATGTGTCAGCATTTTGAATTGTGTGTAAGGAGATCATGGCTAAAACGGTTATGATGGATTCCTATGACACGTAAGAGCTATGTCAAGAAGATTCAATGACAGGTGAAGACATGTGGCAACCGATAAATTTGAGTACTTTACACTCTTCCCCAATCGTGGGGTTCGGGGCATCCCCCCGAAAATTTTTTTGGGTTTCCTATTTTCTCAGAGAATGGTAAAACCCTACTACGGTTATCTTTGGGAGTAGCCCTAAAAAGTAAAGTGCATGATATAAGCATTTTTTAGGGTTGCAAAGAGAAGTGATGCGAGTGTATTGTTTGAACGTTTTATGCTGTCGTGATTTGTCTTCAAAGGTTTTGAAATCTTCTGAAAGAACTTGCATTGCAAGTGTATTGTAAGCTGTAATAGTTTTGATCAATACATTGTGTAGGTTTCGGAGTGCTGGGGTTTTTTCCGAAAGGTTTCCCCAGGGTATATCTTTGTGTCATTCTCTATTTTTCTGTATGCATGGTATGTGGTTGCAATATCTTTGTTAAAGTAGTTAACAAATCTGTAATTGTAAGGATTTAAAAGAATTTGCACAATACTTTCCTTTAGAGATTAGTGTAGGAAGTTGTTTCCGCACCTGAGTTTCCTTACAGATCATTCATCTCTAGTTGAAGGGATAATGCTAGCCTTCGATCTTCTTTGAAGTTCAGTCATTGGTCGAACCCACATTAAAGTATAAATAACAAAAAACCCACGAAGATATACACTGTTAGTATTTTTCTTGTATCCCTCAGTTCTAAAAGTGACAATGCAAACCAGTCCTGGGGATTTTTGTCCAGCTCATAAGAGTCAGCTCATTCCTACAAAATGAGGGGAAAGAAAAGACTAATTGATGAGGATTTGATCCTCCTTCTGCTTTGAGTTCCACACACTCATGTGGGTGCACCTAAAACATGATAAAATCTACATATACAGTGACTTACTAGCTAAACCTCATTATGTGGATGTGACTGTGGATAGTTCTTAGATTTATAAAACATGGGAGTTCAACTCAACTAGTCTTATACAAGATCCCACCTGTATGATCTGCTAAGAACCAGGGAAATGGTCAAGGTAACAACAAGGATATTTACCCTTCTTCTCTTTGAACCCAGAGGCTCAGGCATGCTAAACTATCAGATTCACTTCTACAAGGAATCATCAAACATATTTGCACTATTCAATGCAACTTGTACACATTTCTTCTCTCAAATAGGAAAGGGAAAATGAATAAATTTAATGATTTGATGAAGAAAACTACCAGACAAATCAAGACTAGTGCCTTATCTATTGGGCAAAAGAGTCAAACACACATGCATTCCAAGAAAACCCTAACTCCAAACTCAAAGAAACCAAGTGAAATGCATTACAAATCACTCTTCTCATTCCAGTTCCTGGACATCAAATTCATGTATAAAACTTTGAATTCTCAGAACTTGTTTCCAATATTGACTCTCTCCTTGAAAGAAACTTAAAAACAAGGTCACAACTACCTTATAACTGGTATATTAACATGCCTTACAAGTTAATACACAAAAACTAAAACCAGATACACAAAGACATCAGACAAGAACTAAACATGGATTCCATCATTCTTCATTAAAATTCATTTGGATATGTACATTTGCAAGACAAAGAGACAAAAAATAAAACTCAAGATCCTGAATGCTGCCTAGCAGCATTAATTTTCAACATCTCATTACAATCAGGAGAAAGGAAAGATATAGGAGAAAGGGAAAAACCATCTCAGTCATCGACACCTATCTGCTCCCAAAAATATTTGCAACTAATTCTAACTACAACTGTGAGAATCTGATATGATTTGGACTCAAATGGTCTGCAAAATCAAAATCCTCATTCTGAGACCTTTTCGGTGATATATGAGACTTCATGTTTTGGACAAAAAATGCCCCCTGAATCACTCCTAACAAACTTCCTCTCCCGTGCATATTTTCTGAATAATTTTGAAATATTTGAGCCTTTTAAATAGTCAAACTATTGAATTGAAATGATTTTATTTAAATATATGTATTTTAATCCTTTTCTCTGCATATTTTCCAGAAAGCACCAGACTCTGCCACATGGTAGCCTCTGATTGGCTTGTAAATCCACCTAGGTGCCTATGTGTCCTACTTGTGCCACATGACACCCTCTGATTGGTCCACAGGTCCAACTAGGTGCCTGCATCATCTGCCCTATGTCTGGCCCACCACATGTCTGATCGCCATGTGTCGCACTGTCGCGATGCCTCTATGGTAACCACCTTGCATCTTTATCTTCAAGGCTTCGTGACAGCTGTTCATTTTCATCACCTTGGGATGTGTGCCACCTTGGATGACCTCCTATGCGGCAAACTCATCACCACCTGGATGTCACCTCAACCGTGATGACATGTAACTAATTAAATGTTTGAAGATGTTAAGTTGATGATCATGCAAGGCATTAAATCAGTTAATGTATTATATTGTCATTGATGTCAACTTAATATAATCTGTATGGTCATGGAGATATTGCTAAAGACTTGAAAGAACTCATGAATCAAGGCTATGCTAATCAGTAATGCATACAAGTCAAGTATTCACTAAGTGACTGCATACACCAACAAAGTGCACCCGATGGTTAGAGTAAAAATAACAAAGTCACAGTGTTTGTCGATGAAGAAATACACAAAATTACCTACGAGCAGAGTTATAGTGTTGCCCGATGAGCAAAACATAGAGTAACCCGATGAAGAAAATTTTAGTGTTGCCCAATAGAAAAGACAAGGACGGAGATCCTGATGACAACTGAAGTCACACCGATGGAACAGTCAATTATCATCGATGACTAACTGAAGTATTGACTGACAGAACAGAGAATTCAGAAACTGACAAAATGCTTAGCTAGCAAGAAGCTAAAGATAGAGTTAACAGATACTTATCATTGTTTTAATCATCCAGATAAATCTAGAGATAAGTAATTGATTTAAAGCTAATTTGTACAGTTGGAAAGAAGATATCTATGAGACAAATCAGGAGTTATGCTTTAAATCAAATTGGCTGGATTGTTTATCACACCAAGAATCAAGAACCAAGAAAGAGTGAATATCGTGTCTATATAAGGGATGAGCTTAATTCATTTTATAAGAGGATTGAGGAGGATTAAGGGGAGTGAATAGAAAGAGGATGCTGAAGAGAAAATAATGAAGAACAACTTCATGTAGTCCTGATCAAACAAGCTGAAGGGAGAGCTAAGGAATTTTGTAGACACCGACGAACAATGAGCACATCATCAGAGAGCAGAAAGTGTGGAGCACAAGGATTGAATTGATACATTGGTCAGAGAGGTAATGTACTTAAATAGATCTGAAAATTTTCAATTTAATTTGCAATATGAACAGGTCATAGTGTCTCAATTTAACCATTGAAGCATCAAGTCTCATAACCAAGTAGGACTTAACCGTCTTCTATATATTGAGGTACATCTCAAGGAGTGCCAAAAAGGTTGATTCATGAAAGTAGCATTGGATATGCCCGATGCCTATTCACAGTCTAAGAAAGAGGCTGATTCAAGGATGGCAACATTAGATGCTCGATACTAAGTGACAACCTCTACATATAAAATCCTCTAACAAGGTCACACCTAATAGTGTGTTTGTAACCTTTAATAGGGTTAGCTCCTAACAGGGCTCACTTTAGAAGAGTGAAAATTTGGGGTACTGGTCCCAGTGGTTTTTTCCCTTAACAGGGTTTCCAAGTTAAAATCCATGTGTTATGTGTGTATGATTCATTTCTTTACTATTTTGTATCTTACATAATTCATTCTGGATTTATCGGTATACTCTGCATATTTACTATATTTCGGTAAATATATGACTGCTTATCGGTGAACATATAGAAAAAGGTTTAACAGAGCAATCCAACAAGTAGTAAATTGATAGAAGTTATTCAAGGCATTCATCTTGTGGGAAAGAAGATAACTTGAGATATAATTTGTGGTTATAAGTTTAAAGGGTTGATTTAAGGATTAAATTTTGAGGCCACTGATTCACCCCCCTCTTAGTTACTACTAATAATTGGTATCAGAGCTTGTGTGCTTAGAAAGGAAGGTTTCAAGACCTAAGCTAAAGATCACAAGATGAATAGACGAGATGTGCCCAAGTTGAACAAAAACAATTTGGGTTCATGGTAGAGAAGAATAAGACTCCACTTATCAGGTATTTGTAATGATGTTACTCAATACTTAGAAACTAAATATGTGTTGCCCACAGGAGCACCAACACTTGAACAAATGAGAGATAAGCATGAACACAATGGCATGATGATAAAACTTGCTTCCTTATTCTCTGATGCTGAATTTGAAGATGTCAAAGAATGCAAAATTGCAAAGCAGATGTGGGAAAAATTGAAGCTTGTACATGGTGGTGATGAAAATGTTTTGAGAGCCAAGGCAGAAATCCTTAGAGGAAAGTTTGATGATCTCAAAATGAAAGAAGGTGAAAACATCACTCAGTACAACACAAGAATCAAAGAGTAGTCAATTCTATCTGAGGATTTGGAGGTGTACTAGAAGAAGATACAGTGGTAAGTAAAATTCTAAGAACCTTACTGCCTACTTATTCTATTAGAGTATCCACGATTCAAGAAATGAGAGCAGTAGCAAATAAAAATGTTACTCTAGACAGTTTGATTGGAAGAATGATTTCATTTGAGATGAATAACTTTGATAATAGTGTGTTACCAACTATAGAGTTTGCATTCAAATCTTGTGTGAGAATAAGTAAATCATGTCATAAAAATACTATAAGAAAAGATAGTGACAGTGAAAGTGAAGAAGATGAACTTGATGAAATTGAAGCACTTATGGCTAGAAGAATGTAGAGAAGCAAAGGTAAATACAAAGGTAAATTACCACTTGTTTGTTTAATTGCAAAGATATTGGACACTTTGCTGCAAGATGTACTAACAGAAGAAAATATGACAAAAGTAATGACAGATCATTTGAAAAGATGTCTGACAGAGGTGATTACAGAAGCTACCGACAATCAGAAAGAAGAGATACCTGAGACTATAAGGACAAAGGAAAGAAGGCTAGTTAACTAGAAAAATGCAAAGATGATGATACTGACACTGAATCTAATGAAGACATTGAGATGGTATTTGTGGCTATAAAGGATGATTCAAATGATGATGAAGAAAGGTATGTAGAAACAACTCTCATATCTAAGGTTAGAAAAAATGACATTTGGATCATAGATAGTGGCTACACTCACCATATGACTGGTGATAATCAAAATTTTGATACTTTTGAATACTACAAAGGCGGTTCAGTAAGAATGGGTAATGACACACCTTGTCCAATTGAGGGTAGAGGAACCATAATGTTGAATAACTAGATAAAATGTGAAAATTCTTATTGGGTAAATGGATTGAATTATAATCTATTTAGTGTTTCTTAGTTGAATAATTCAGGTCACAAAGTAGCATTTGAAAATAAGAAGGCAAAGATCTTCAATAAATATGGAAATCTGATTGGTACCGGTGAGCAGACAAAAGGTAACTTATTCTATCTGAATGATACTAACTCCACTTGTTTGATTGCTACAAATGAAGACATATGGTTGTGGCACAAAAGATCATGTCATGTAAATTTTGACAACATGATAAAGATTAGCAAAAAGAAAATTTTTAGAGGCTTACCGACGATGACCAAGCTCGACAACATCATGTGTAAGAATTGTCAGAAAAGTAAAATGACAAAGTCTAGTTTTTAAAGAAAAACCCATACATCTGATGCAATTCTAGAATTAGTCCATACAAATTTATGTGGACCTATGAGGACAAAGAGTTATTATGGAGATAGATGTTTTATTCTCTTTGTTGATGATTACTCTAGAATGATGATAGTCATGTTTCTAAAAGATAAATCAGAAGCATTTAAGATGTTTAAATGGTACAAAGCAATGGTTGAGAAGCAAAGTGGTAAGGAGATAAAATTATTAAGGTTAGATAGAGGAGGGGAATTTATTTCAGATGAATTCACTAAATTTTGTAATGAGCATGGAATCAAAAGATAGGTCCCTGCACCGAGAACACCACAACAGAATGAAATTGCTGAAAGAAGGAACAAATTCATAGTTGATTGTGCAAGGACACTGATGATAGAGAAAGGAATCACCCAAATCTTCTGGAGGGAAGCTACCAGTACTTTTGTTTACACATTGAACATAGTACAATTGAAGAAAGACACCTTATGAGCTATGGTATGGATACACACCCAATGTAAATTATTTCAAAATTTTTGTTACTCAATGTTATATCTTAAAAGATGATAGAAATGGAAAAATTGACTCCAAGATTGATGAAGGAATTTTTGTAGGGTATTCTACCAAGAGCAAGGCTTATACATGTCTAAACAAAGCCTCTAACAAAATTGTTGAAAGCACAAATGTAAAGATAGATGAATTTGCAGAGAAGAATGAAAAGGAAAGCACTAAAGAACTAGAGGACTACAATAAGTTTACTTACAATGAGGAACTAGACACTCTACCCTACCAAAAATGTAGATATCTTGAGCAACAGATCATTGCACCCAAGCATCAGGCTGCAAATACCAACAATCAGAATATTGCTCAAGATGATGCACAAATTGATGAAGAGCAGAATGAAGAACAAAATGATGATCAAGCTGATAGACAAAGAGCTATACCTATACTTGGAAGATATGTCAGAAGGAACCATCCATAGGACCAAATCATAAGAGATAAAAGGACTGGTATGAGAACTAGAAGTAAGTCTCTAAATACAAGATGTCTTATTTGTGATTATGAGCCCAAATCTGTCAATGTTGCACAAGATAATGATGATTGGATTAGTGCTATGAATGAGGAGATTGAATAGATAGAGAAAAAAAAAGACATGGACACTTGTACCAAGACCATATGACAATAATTTCATCGATGCGAAATAGATATTCAAGAATAAGTTGAATGAGAAT
Organism: Thuja plicata; assembly: GCA_018584345.1. Classification (NCBI taxonomy): domain Eukaryota; kingdom Viridiplantae; phylum Streptophyta; class Pinopsida; order Cupressales; family Cupressaceae; genus Thuja; species Thuja plicata. The sequence goes on from MU226534.1 coordinate 1,348,751, forward strand.
GGAGAAGTCACAAGAAATAAAGCAAGACTAGTATTCAAGGGGTATGCACAAGAAGATGGAATTGACTATGGAGAGACCTTTGCACCCATTGCTAGGCTAGAAGGAGTAAGAATACTACTTTCTTATGCTACATATAAAGGATTCAAGGTATATCAAATGGATGTCAAGTCTGCATTCCCGAATGGAATACTTGAAAAAAATGTATACATTGAACAACCAGAAGGGTTTGTTGATCCAGACAAGAGGGACATGGTATGTAGGATTCACAAAGCCTTGTATGGATTGAAACAAGCATCTAGATCCTGGTATGAAAGACTTCATTCCTATCTTAAAAGTATTGGATTTGTAAGAACTAGTGAAAACAATAATCTTTATTTAAAGGAAGATACTGAAGCTAACACTTTGATTACTGAGATATTTGTTGATGACATCATATTTGGAGGTAGTGATATGCTATGAAAATCATTTGCAAATGAAATGAGAAAAGAGTTTGAGATGTCTATGTTTGGAGAGATCAAGTTCTTTCTTGGTCTGCAGATCATGCAACAAGGAGAAGGTATTTTCATTACACAAACCAAATACATCAAAGAAGTACTAAAAATATTCAAGATGGAAGAATCCAAACTAGTTGGAACACTGATGGAAACTAGATGAAAACTGACATAGGAAGACAAGTCATAAGAGATAAATCAGACTTTGTACAGATCAATGATTGGAAAACTCATGTATGTTGTACATACTAGACCAGATATTGCACATGTAGTAGGAATAGTTGCTATATTTTCTTCTAATCCTAGAGAGTCACATATGACTGTTGTGAAAAGAATTCTAAGATATCTCAAGAATACTGAGGAATATGGCTTATGGTACAAAAGAGAAGGAAAATTCAAACTTAATTTTTTACCTACGCTAATTGGGCTGGAAATATTGATGACCAAAATAGCACAAGTGGAGGAGAATTCTTCATGGGTGATAGACTTGTCACATGGATTAGCAAGAAACAAGGATGCATCTCACAATCTACTATAGAAGCAGAGTATGTTGCTGCTATTGCAAACTACTCAACTATTGCATGGATCAAATAGTTATTGGAATGTATGCATATGCAAATTCTAGAACCAGTAATTATCTACTGTGATAATACAAGTGCAATAAACATTTCCAAAAATCCAGTATTTCATGCTAAAACAAAGCATATTGCCATCAAGTATCATTATTTAAGAGAACAAGTTCAGGCAAAGGAGGTGATACTTGAGTATGTGCAATCAAAGGAACAATTGGATGATATCTTCACAAAATCACTGCCCATAGATGCATTTGAGTACTTGAGAAAAAGACTAGGGGTCAGACCCTTGTCTACTGGTCAGTAAGCTAACTAGAAGGTTGCATCAGCCTACATATTATCAGAATAGCATTCATGTTGATGCAAGCAAGGAGATGAACTTCAAAGCTACATCTATATACAAAAAGGTATATATCATCACCAAGCGCCATAGCATATTGTTTTATTGCTGATGGATAAGGGAAATTCAAGGAATATATTATAGATGGAGAGAAAAGATTGCTTGACATTAATGACATATATTTGTGAGATATGTTTTTGGCATTTCTATCAAAGGGAGAGAGATTATCCATATTATCACATCCTTCTGGAAAGGGAGAGAGATTAACCTTTATCACATTATTCCAACCGGGAGAGATTATATCCTTAAGGAGAGAGATTGTATTTACTCCAACAGGGAGAGATTATATCCTTAGGGAGAGAGATTGTATGGAAATATTATACAAGGAGAGAGTTTCTGATACAAAGGGAGAGTTGCTGACAAGAGAAATAGAAAACATCAAAAGAAAGGAGAAAATTCAAAGGGAGAGAGTTTGACATAGAAGGAGATCACCTAAAATTAGAGAAAGAAAGATTCTATATCCATCCAGTGAAGGGATTGAAGATGGATAGAAATCCTACAAGAATCAAATCAAAGCTACTTGAGCTTACCAAAAACTAGACATTTGTAATAGTTACAATAGGAAAGATTGATGAAACTATATATATAATATTGTATTAGAAATAGTATAGCATGATAATGTAGTATGTTGCCATCAATGCCAAAGGGAGACATTGATGACATGTAACTGATTAAATGTTTGAAGATGTTAAGTTGATAATCATGCAAGGCATTAAATCAGTTAAGGTATTCTATTGTTATTGATGTCAACTTGATATAATATGTATGGTCATGGAGATACTGCCGAAGACTTCAAAGAACTCATGAATCAAGGCTATGCTAATTAGTAATGCATACGATTCAAGTATTCACTAAGTGACTGCATACACCAACGGAGTGCACCCGACGGTCAGAGTAAAAAGAACAAAGTCACAGTATTGCCTGACAAAGAAATACACATAATTACCAACGAGAAGAGTTACAGTGTTGCTCGATGAGAAAAACACAGTAACCTGATGGACAAAATTTCAGTGTTGCCTGACAGAAAAGACAAGGATGGAGATCCCGATGACAACTAAAGTCACACCAATAGAATAGTCAGTTATCACTGATGACTAACTGAAGTATTAACCAACAAAACAAAGAATTCAGAAAATGACAAAATGCTTAGCTGTAAAGAAGCTAAATATAGAGTTAATAGATAATTATCATTGTTTTAGTCATTCGGATAAAGTCAGAGATAAGTAATTGATTTAAAGCTGATTTGTACATTTGGCAAGATGTCTTCGAGACAAATCATAAGTTATGCTTTAAATCATATTGGCTGGATAGTTTATCATGCCAATAATCAAGATCCAAGAAATAATGAATATTATGTCTATATAAGAGATGAGCTTAATTCATTTTATAAGAGGATTAAGGAGGATTAAGAGGAGTGAACAGAAAAAGGATGTTGAAGAGAAACTAATGAAGAACAACTTCATGCAGTCCTAATCAAACAAGCTAAAGGGAGAGCTAAGGAATTCTGCAGACATCGACAAACAGTGAGCACAACATCACAGAGCAGAAAGTGTGGACCACATGGATTGAATTGATACATTGGTCAGAGAGGTAATGTACTTAAATAGATTTGAAAATATGCAATTGAAGTTGCAATATGAACAGGTCATAGTATTTCAGTTTAACCATTGAAGCATCAAGTCTTGTAACTGAGTAGGACTTAACAGTCTTCTATATATTTAGGTACATCTCAAGGAGTGCCAAAAAGGTTGATTTATGAAAGTAGCATTGGATATGCCCGATGCCTATTCACAGTCTAAGAAAGAGGTTGATTCAAGGATGGAAGTATTAGATGCCCAATACTATGTGACAACCTCTATGTATAAAATCCTCTAACAAGGTCACACCTAACAGTGTGTTTGTAACCTTTTACAGGGTTGGCTCCTAACAGGGCTCACTTTAGAAGAGTGAAAATTTGGGGTACCGGTCCAGTGGTTTTTTCCCTTAACAGGGTTTCCACGTTAAAATCCATGTGTTATGTGTGTATGAATCATTTCTTTACTATTTCGTATCTTACATAATTCATTATAGATTTATCAGTATACTCTACATATTTACTATAATTTGGTAAGTAGATGACTGCTTATTGGTGAACATATAGAAAAAGGTTTAACAGAGAAATCTGAAAAGTAGTAAATTGATATAATTTATTCAAGGGATTCATCTTGTAGGATAGAAGATAACTTGAGATATAATTTATGGTTATAAGTTTAAAGGGTTGATTTAAGGATTAAATTTTGAGGCCACTAATTCACCCCCTCTCTTAGTTATTACTAATAGATCGCACTGTTGTTGGCCCCGCCATGTGTCATGCTGTCACTATCCCTTGAAGCTAACTACCTTGCATCTTTTGGATAGAGGCTTTGAACTGACCGTTGATTTGATCTGCCTTGGTATGCACACCCAATCTACAAGCCTCTATGCCATGTCATCTTGCCACATCATTCTTGGAGGTCCTACCAAAATTGGGTGTTTCTTCCTCTGTCATCATCGACATGATTTTCAAGGTGCCACCTGTGCTCATGCATGCACATAGCCTCCTGACTTCTTCTTCATATCTCATACTGTGCGGTTTACCATATAAACATTTTGAAAGTTCCCCCCACCAGCAATGTGGGATTAATTTTCTAAGAGTTTTCAAAGCCTTACTGCATTTCACCTTAAAATAATAGGGCCCACCACGCACTTAACTATCTAGCCAAGAGGCCCACCAAGTGGCCCTTTGGTTCTTTCTTCAAACCATAAAGTGATTGCATTAGTATATAAATACTAGCAAAATGCACAGCCCTATGCATGTGGGATATATCTGTGTGCAAATTTTTCAACTTCTGAGTCTTCCTCCAAGTTTTGCTCATCTATGGCCATGTCTTCTTGTTGTTTGGCATGAAAATATTCCTCCACAAGGCTGGACGCCCCCTGCTATGGATTCCTTTTTGCAAATTTGAAACCAAAAATCTTTAAAAACCTACTCCCATGCTGGGCGCCACTTATTGTTGTTCACTTTTTTTTTTTAATGTTTGGTCTTTGTTATGTCATGCTGGATCCTCTACATGCTTCAACTCCTTGCAATGTAATGTATTTCAATTCTTCATTTCCTGTGTAGGATTCCTATATTTGCTTTGCTGTTTGCAAGAATGTATTTGAAAGTTTTAAAACATTCTAAATGCTTCCTCTAATTCCAGTGCAGGTATCATTATTGGTTTTCAAACAAGCAATTTACATTGTCAATGTTTAGAGTCCCTCTTTCAAATGCTACGCACTAGCTGGCAATGTTGCTTGCAAATTGAAAGTTTTTATTTACAAATACCCAACTAGAATGATGCATAGGCATATACATTATGCTGTTCAAATGTTTTGGTTTTTGTTTTTAAAACTTCAAACAATTCTCCTGCTACTTCCCCTTTTCAACGTAGGCTGTCATGACATTGCTATTAAATATTTTAAAAACTTTATTCTTTGTGCAGCCCTCCTTCCATCTGGCACAACATTTGGGCTTTTGAAAAATAATCTACATGATTTGTTTATGTTTCTACATTTGCCCACGCTGACCATTCTATGGAATGCATTTGACGTTTTATGTATTTTAAATCTCCCTTTTTGGCATTTTACGCTAGAATTTTCTTTGGCAACTTATCCAACCTCCATTTTATACTACACTGAAACTATTTGGTTTTGTTTTTTGCCTCTCCTGGCATGATGCGTTGCTTTTCTTTTAATATACTAGGAAACAATCCTTGGTTGTATTTTGAAAATGCTCCAGCCCAACTGGTGTGCATTTGTTGTTTAAATTTTTTAAATCTAAAACTTCACTCCCCCATGATGGGCACTAGCTTCTTTGTGGTTTCGTTTGCAATGTCTTAAGTTTTTAAAATAAACTTTCCTTCATACTGCTATCAATACCAGGCACACTATGCTCTTCATTTATAAATTGTTGTTTAAAGTCTTTTACTTGAATAAAAAATCCTCCATATGGCTGGGCGCCCCATTTCCATGGAAATAAATTTACCTTTTTGTTTTAAAACTTACAAAACCCTTTGCCTCACAATCCCATCTCATGTAATGCAACTCGTTGTTTTTAACAAACTTTCCAACTCCATGCCAGACTAGCCATGCGCATCATGCATTTAGAATGATGGTTCAAATGTTTTCCATTTTCATCCTTGACAAAACAAATATGATCAGCTATGCAACTTAGAAAATAAAACCACTAAGCTTGGAATCACTTTAAAACCATTTTTAACATTTCTGTAAATTGAACTCATTAATGGCGGGTAGCTCCTGGATCGAGCCTTGAAAACTAACTGAATAACTTCATAGGAATGTACCATTAAAAAATTAGGTTCAATCCCAACATGTGAGAACATGTGCCAGAGGAAATTTCACAGAAATATTTGAGCCAAAATATATCATCGATCAAATATAGCCTTCTGAAACATTGATTATGTCCGCACTGTCAATCTGCACAAATCACCTTAGAAAGAAGCTTTGAAAATTTACCAACTAAAACCCCCAAGATCTAGAATCTTGGATAATGATTCACTCTCACATAGTGAAAATGAATCCATCATTGCTTTCTTAGAAGATCAAAAGGTAAATTATCATTAAAGACCAAAGTCAGCTTGCTAAAAACATTCTGGATCTGAAACAGTGAAACAAGAAGAAATGTGATTTGGAAACGGCTTAGGAAAGTGACCAAATGGATTAGTCAAGGTCCACAAATATTTAGGGAAGTACACCACCAAGTATAAAATGAAAAACTACTTTCAATTATACTTGAACTTGAACCAGGTACAAACAGGGAAACCATAAAGCTGGCTACTTGGAAAATTGCATTTCATCATTTGGCAAATTGATAGAAAATGCAAACGGAATGGGCTTAGCAAACTGATCAAATGGGCTTGTCTTGACCTAAAGATGGAGACTCAATAATTATTTGACCTTCGTAATACAATGCAAAAGGAATTTTTTAAATTATGTTAGAAGGTCAAAATTTACAATTGGTCAAACATGGCTAATCAGAATTCAAGGCAGAATAGAGAAACAAGACATTTCTGGAAGACCACCTTTGAGGGATCAAAAAACCTATCAAATTGACTCAAAATGGATTAAGCTTTGAAAAACATGTTCTTTGATATACACTTTAAACATCCTCAAAGTGTAGGGCCATGAAACTTAACAGGACACAAGATATTCAAAGGCAAACTAGGCCTGTTACAACAAATTGATACTTAGATGACTAATGTAGAATTTGACAAGTGCTCAAATCAACACATCACTAAACAACTCAAAAATTGAAAATGATGAACTGGGATGTCTTCATATGCCTAAAAAAGAGTAATAAACACGTGACATGCACGAAAAGCTTCAAAATCTCATCTAGGCAAATAGGCTCAAAAAGCACTTATAGGGGGTCAAAATGCAAAGCACTAGTAAAACACTAAAAAATGCTTGTATTTTTGAGTACCAACAGTGGCTCTGACTGAGGATATGTTCCCCATGTGGGCATGTAGAGAACTTTCATAATCTCATGGTATAGTAGACCATTCAAAAAATAAATCAGACTTTCTTTTCTCTCTTATTTCTCCTTTCTCTCCTGAATCTCTTCTCTCTTCTCTTTCCACTTACCTCTTCAAAAATAGGGAACCTCTTATTGAAATAAAAAACACTGCACAACTAAAGGGGAAGTGAATATACAACATGTAAATTATTTACAAAAATCCTCAAACCTTTTCACAACTAAAATCAACACTTGCCTCTATCAAAAATCTAATTTTCTTCTTGGCATACAAATGTAAGAATGAAAATGTACTTGTACAGTTGCTGTTCAAACTCACAAGGAATCATAAAAATGAAGAATACCTTATTTGCAACTCCTTTCATGCCTTTATAAGTTCTTCCATTGGAGTCAGCATAACCAAAAGTATGAAACTCATCCTTCACATCAGCAAACATCATAAAATATAAACCATGACAACGAGGAAATGCATCACCATAAGAAATATCAAACTCCATTTGCATTAACCCCTCATCTTTCGGCTGATCCATAAAGAAGCTAAATGAATCATACTCACATAAGCCATGGATATCAAAATCTAGAAAAACTTCAAGATGGAAAGACATATCAGCATGTTCCTCAAAACATGGATTGGAAACCTCTTCCACTTGAAAATTACCCACATGGCCATAAGGAGACAACTAATCAAAATCATAGTGCTGCTCACTACATGGAACAATGGACTCATCAAATGCACATTCGAACTCACAATCTCTTTTAACTTGGGAAGAGATATATTCTGATTTTTTACTCGATATTGACACATTTTTAATATTAAAATCAGAATAAACCAAATCTGAAAACTCCATACATTCCTCAAACAATGGATTAACAACACTGTGTTTTTCCCCAATATGAACATGGCAACAAAGAGATGGCTGATCTATATCAATGTCCTCATCAAATGCATCATTAGTAAAATTTTTGAAGAAATTAGTACCCCTGCTATCATAATCACTTTTAGCATATGATTCAAAATCAGAAATATCACTATAAGTAGATTTGACACTTCTATCATTAGGCAAAGAAGTGGATGACAAATTCATACTACCATCTTCAACTGGAGGAGATGGGAAAGGATGCCAATCTTCCTCATGTTTCTCATCATGTGTAAGATTTTTATTACACAAACAAACCATATGCTTCAATTGATCATCATTAAATGAAGGGATTTCAAAAACACACTCAGCTAACACTTTACCCTTTGACTGAAAAGACTCAACTAACTGATCTTCATTTTGATCTTCATCCATAATATCATGATAAAGTTGAAAAATAGTATCATACTCCATCTCATAAGGAAGACCATCATTTACTATCCCTCTTTCCTTAAGTTTTGACACCAAATCCACTTCAAAGCTCTTGATACCAAACTCATTTGTATCACGCTAATGTAAAAGATTATTTTCAGAATTGGTGAAGATAATCTTACCTTCACATGTTGATTTGCATTCATTTCCATGAATGCTCTTATCTTCCCATGCTATAATAGGCTCACATGACGGATCAACATTCTCCAACATATCATTCTCTTATGGGAAATAGGTTTCAGCATCATCTTGATCCTCATAAGAGTGTAAAACATATTCATCCTCTTCAGCATTCAAAACATTGTTAGTATCATTGCATCTAGGATGAGAGGGTGTTTCTGATATAAATGTGTAAGGCAAAGGTTCATTGAGAAAGTCAACATCATAAGTATTTGAAACATCATTCATTGCTACTATTTCTTGGACATATGTATTGCTATCTTCGTTAGAAGTTTCTTCCGTATGCAACAAAGGATTATTAACCATACATCTATTCAAATATGAATTCAAGACCTGATTAGAAACCAAAGCAGAGGTATTAATACACCTATTTGGAGCTGCAAACTTTTCACAATACTCTTGTCCATTCTCAAACGTATTTTTTTGGTAAATCCCTCTAGAGAAATGGTTCTTTGTCAATCCGTACTTGACATTATTTTCAATTTCTATTGCTGCTCTAAAAGCTTGATGCAAAGTCTTAGGTTCCTTGTCTCTCAACCTATAACTCATCTTCTTTTCAAATGCATCAAAGTAAACCACAACACACACATGATCTTGAGGTCTATTTCTTTCAGTTATTTCATGCAAAGCTCTTACAAATCTGATATTGAAATCAAGAACTAATTCATCTTCTTTAATCTTAAGATTAAACCAATCAATAAATACATCACTCAAATTCATTCTCTCACCAAATTTTTGCATGAAGGGAACATGTAATTTATCCCAAGAAGAAATTGAACAAGTTGGTAAAAAAGAAAACTAGTCCCTGGCATCATCTCTCAAAGTTTGGACAAACAACTTCATGTATACATCTTCATACTTTATTTCAAAGTCACCCAATAAATCAATGAACATTTGAACATGATGACTTGCTCAAACAACTTGATCCCCAAAAAATTTTGGCAAATAATCTCTGATTTCATGAGGTACATCATGTGGGAAATCTTTAATACCATCAAAACACAATGGCTCATACCTCTTGGTATGAAAGGATTTTGAACAACCCTTGCTGGTCTGAATTTTAGATGAAAAAAATTTAGACATCTCACTAATTTGAACACACCTCTTTCCTAGTGTTGAAAACACTCAATAGAGGTAATTCGTTTAAATTACTTAATTCTCATGAAAGGAAAACACATCGAAGTAAAATACCTTTTTTGTTGCTCTTGAAATACTCTTTCATGGCCAGCAGAGGTAAAAATACTCACACAACCAACTGATATTTTCTCCTTCCTTGCCAAGACAAACTGACAAGGGCTTCAAATATGCAACAATATACTGCAAATCTCTAAAAATTTTGCATGTAAATCAATGCTACTGGGCTGCACAAGAATTCAGAGTTGCCACCCACAAATATGTGGGATAAAAATTCACAAGCTGGTTCAGAAATGGTAAACAAATGATTAGCTCCCATGAGCTTTTAACCTTCACTTCTCTAGCAGATTATAATTTATGGGTTTCAATAAAACAAAATTTCTAACACAATCCCAAGTAGAGTCACCATTTTGTTAGTGATTTTTCTTGTATCCCTCAGTTCTAAAAGTGAAAATGCAAACCAGACCTGGGGATTTTTTCCAGCTCACAAGAGTCAGCTCATTCCTCCAAAATGAGGGGAAAGAAAAGACTAATTGATGAGGATTTGATCCTCCTTCTACTTCGAGTTCCACACACTCAGGTTGGTGCACCTAAAACATGATAAAATATGCATATAAAATGACTTACTTGCTACACCTCATTATGTAGATGTGACCGTGGATAGTTCTCAAACTTATAAAACATGGGAGTTTAACTCAACCAGTCTTATACAGGATCCCACCTGTATGATCTTCTAAGAACCAGGGAAATGGTCAAGGTAACAACAAGGATATTCACCCTTCTTCTCTTCGAGCCTAGAGGCTCAGGAAGGCTAACCTATTAGATTCACTTATACAAGGAATCATCAAACATATTTGCACTATTCAATGCAACTTGTACACATTTTTGCTCTCAAACAGGAAAGGGAAAATGAAGAGATTTAATGATTTGATGAAGAAAACTACAAGACAAATCAAGACCAGTTCCTTATCTATTGGGAAACAGAGTCAAACACACATGCACTCCCAGAAAATCCTAACTCCAAACTCAAATAAACCAAGTGAAATGTATTACAAATCACTCTTCTCAATCCAGTTCCTGGACATCAGATTCAAGTATAAAACTTTGAATTCTTAGAACTTGTATCCAAGATAGACTCTCTGCTTGAAAGAAACTTAAAAACAAGATCATATCTACCTTATAACTGGTATATTAACATGCCTTAAAAGTTAATAAACAAGAACTAAAACCAGATACACAAAGACATCAAACAAGAACTGAACATGGATTCCATCATTCTTCATTAAAATTCATCTGGATATGTACATTTGCAAGACAAAGAGACACATAAAATAAAACTCAAGAGCCTGAATACTACCTAGCAGCATAAATTTCCAATATCTCATTACAATAAAGAGAAAGAAAGATATAGGAGAAAGGGAAAAACCATCTTAGTCACCGACACCTGTCTGCTCCCAAAAATATCTGCAACTTCTTCTAACTGCAAATGTGAGAATCTGATATGATTTGGACTCAAATGGTCTACAAAATTAGAATCCTTGTTCTGAGACCTTTTCAGTGATATGTGATACTTCATAGTTTGGACAAAAAATGCCCACTAAATCACTCCTAACAAACTTCCTCTCCTGTGCATATTTTTTGAATAATTTTGAAATATTTGATCCTTTTCAATAGTCAAATTATTGAATTGAAATGATTTTATTTAAATATATGTATTTTAATCCTTTTCTTTGCATATTTCCTAGAAAGCACCAGATTCTATCACGTGGTAGCCTCTGATTGGCTTAGAATCCACCTAGGTGCCTACGTGTCCTTCTTGTGCCATGTGATGTCCTCTGATTGGTCCATAGGTCCAACTCAGCACCTACATCATCTTCCCTATGTCTGGACCATCAGCTATCTGATCGCCATGTGTCACGCTGTCGCGATGCCTCTATGGTAACCACCTTGCATATTTATCTTCAAGGCTTCATGATAGCTGTTCATTTTCATCACCTCGGTATGTGTGCCACCTCGGATGACCTCCTACACGGCCACCTTATCACCACCAGAATGTCACCTCAATCGAACTGTTGTCAGCCCCACCACGTGTCGCACTATCGCGATCCCTTAAAGCTAACTACCTTGCATCTTTCAAATAGAGGCTTTGCACCAACCATCGATTTGATCTGCCTTGAGATGCACGCCCAATCTGCAAGCCTCTGCACCATGTCATCTTTCCATGCCATTCTTGTAAGTCCCACCAAAATTGGGTGTTTCTTCCTCTGTCATCATCAACATGGTTTTCGAGGTGCCACCTGTACTCATGCATGTGCATAGCCTCCAGGCTTGTTCTTCATATCTCATATTGTGTGTTTTACCATATAAACATTCTGAAAGTTCCCCCCACTAGCAATGTGGGATTAAGTTTCTGAGAGTTTTTAAAGCCTTACTGCATTTCACCTCAAAATAATGGGGCCCACTACGCACTTAACTATACAGCCAAGAGGCCCACCAAGTGGCCCCTTGGTTCTTTCTTCAAACCATAAAGTGATTGCATTAGTATATAAATACTAACAAAATTTGCAGCCCCATGCATGTGGGATATATCTCTATGAAATTTTTTCAACTTCTGAGTGTTCCTCCAAGTCCTGCTCATCTATGACCATGTCTTCTTGCTGTTTGGCATGAAAATATTCCTCCACAAGGCTGGGTGCCCCATGCTGTGGATTCCTTTATGCAAATTTGAAACCAAAAAACTTTAAAAACCTACTCCCATGCTGGGCACCACTTGCTGTTGTTCACTTTTTTTTTTAAATGTTTTTTTTCTTATGTCATGTTGGATCCTCTACATGCTTCCCCTATGCAACTCTTCAAATCCTTGCAATGTAATGTATTTCAATTCTTCATTGCCTGCGTAGGCTTCCTATATTTGCTTTTCTGTTTGCAAGAATGTATTTGAAAGTTTTAAAACATTCTTTATGCCTCCTCTAATTCCAACGCCGGTATCATTATTGGTCTTCAAACTAGCAATTTGCATTATCAATGTTTAGATTCCCTCTTTCAAATGCTATGCAGTAGCTAGCAATGTTGCTTGCAAATTGAAAGTTTTTATTTACAAATCCCCAACCAGAATGATGCGTAGGCATATACATTATGCTATTCAAATGTTTTGTTTTTTGTTTTTTAAACTTCAAACAATTCTCCTCCTACTTCCCATTTTTAGCATAGGCTATCATGACATTGCTATTAAATGTTTTAAAAAATTCATTCTCTACATAGCCCTCCTTCCATCTGGCGCAACATTTGGGCTTTTGAAAAACAATCTACATGCTTTGTCTATGTTTCTACATTTGTCCACATCGACCATTCTATGGAATGCATTTAATGTTTTATGTATTTTAAATCTCCCTTTTTGGCATTCTACGCTAGAAGTTTCTTTGGCAACTTATCCAACCTCCATTTTATACTGCGCTGGAAGTATTTGGTTTTGTTTTTTTCCTCTCCTGACATGATGCGCTGCTTTTCTTTTAATATACTAGGCAACAATCCTTGGTTTTATTTTGAAAATTCTCTAGCTCAACTGGTGTGCATTTTTTGTTTAAAGTTTTTAAATCTAAAACTTTAATCCCCCATGCTAGGCGCTGGCTTCTTTGTGGTTTAGTTTGCGATGTCTTAAGTTTTTAAAATAAACTTTCCTTCATACTGCTATCAATATCGGGTGCAACATGCTCTTCATTGCTAATTTGTTGTTTAAAGTCTTTTACTTTAAACAAAAATCCTCCATATGGCTGGGTGCCCCATTTCCATGGAAATAAATTTACCTTTTGGTTTTAAAACTTACAAAACCCTTTGCCTCACAATCCCAGCTCATGTAATGCAACTCGTTGTTTTTAACAAACTTTCCAACTCCATGTCAGAATAGCCATGCGCATCATGCATTTAGAATGCTGGTTCAAATGTTTTCCGTTTTCATCCTTGACAAAACAAATATGATTAGCTACGCAATTTAGAAAATAAAACCATTGAGCTTGCAATCACTTTATAACCATTTTTAACAATTCTGCAAATTGAACTCATTAATGGCGGGTAGCTCCCGGATTGAGCCTTGAAAAATGACTAAATAACTTCATAGGAATGTGCCATCAAAATATTAGGTTCAATCCCAACATGTGAGAAAACGTGCCAGAGGAAATTGCATATAAATATTTAAGCCAAAAGATATCACTAATCAAATATAGCCTTCTGAAACATTGATTCTGTCCACACTGTCAATCTGCACAAATCACCTTAGAAACAAGCTTTGAAAATTTACCAATTGAAACCCCTAAGATCTGGAATCTTGGATAATAATTCACTCTCACATAATGAAAATGAATCCATCATTATCTTTCTCAAAAGATCAAAGGGAAAATTATCATTAAAGACCAAAGTCAGCTTGCTAAAAACATTCTGGATCTAAAACAGTGAAACAAGCAGAAATTTGATTTGGAAACGGCTTAGGAAAGTGACCAAATAGATTAGTCAAGGTCCAAAAATATTTATGGATGTACACCTCCAAGTATACAATGCAAAAAAACTTTCAATTATACTTGACCTTGAACTGGGTGCAAACAGGGAAACCACATAGCAGGCTACTTGGAAAACAACATTTCATCATTTGGCAAATTGATAGAAAATGCAAACGGAATGGGCTTAGTAAACTAACCAAATGGGATTTTTTTGACTTGAAGATGGAGACTAAAAAATTATTTGACCTCTGTCATACAATGCAAAAGGAATTTTTTCAATTAGGTCACATTGTCAAAAGTTACAATTGGTCAAACAGGGCTAATCAAAATTCAGGGTAGAATAGAGAAACAAGACACTTCTGGAAGACCAACTTTGAGGGATCAAAAAACCTATCAAACCGACTCGAAATGGATTGATCTTTGAAACACATATTCTCTGATATACAATTTAAACATCCTCAAAGTGGCAGGCCATGTAACTTAACAGGATACAAGATATTCAAAGGCAAACTAGGCCTGTTACAATAAATTGATACTTAGGTGACAAATGCAGAATTTGACAAGTGCTCAAATCAAGGCATCACTAAACAACTCAAAAATTGAAATTGAAAAACTAGGATGTCTTCATATGCCTAAAGAAGAGTAATAAACACCTGAAATGCACGAAAAACTTCAGAATCTCATGTAGGCAAATAGGCTCAAAAAGCACTTATAAGGGGTCAAAATGCAAAGCACTAGTAAAACACTCAAAAATGCTTGTTGTATTTTTGAGTACCAACATACACAATGGCTATAAATATGAGTTTGAATATAAGACTCGATAAAATTAAAGTAAAACAACAATATGAAGAAAATAAATCTGATTTATATAGGCATAAAAATACTTCCCCGAGTTATTTCAAATGTGCAAATTGACCTATAAATTTGGGTTCCACTAGTGGCTCTTTTCAAGGATGTGTGTTCATACCTAGACATAGAAATATCTAAGTTGTCTCTAGAGAAGTAGACCAAAACTAAAATAACAGAACAGAACAAATCGAAATAAAATATAGTAGAACATAATAAAAATGTAGTTTCATAAATAATCCCTTTTTCAAGAGAAAAATGGCTTCAGATACTGAGCATGATTCAGGAATTCTTGAATGTGGCCTTCTGTATCTTGTAATAAATAACTATTCTCTCTTGTATTTTAAAAAACTATATAAGGTCCTAGCCACAAAGCTTCAAAATTTCCATGCTTTCCTTTGTCACAATCTTTGGGGTTCCATTTCAACACCCAATCTCCCTTCTGAAAACTCCTTTCTTTGGCCCTTTTATCATGGAAATATTTCACTTCCATCTACTTCTTAAAATTATGAATTTGTGCACTTCTTCTGATTTCATCTAGTTCTACAAGCCAATCCATCCTATTCTTCATGAAATTCATGTCTTCTAGCTATTCCTCTTTGAAAATTTTATATACAGGGTGTATATTGTTCAAAGGTAATCTAGCATGTTTCCCATATATCAATTCATAAGGAGAAAACCCTATAGAGTTTTTAATTGTTATTCTATCTCCCTAAGTGCCAGAGGTAATTTGGAGTTCCTTTCCCTTTTGTTACTGTTTAACATTCTCTTTATTATTTTTATTATGTTACTTGACTCTTCTTGACCATTTCCTTGCAAATGGTAAGGGGAATAATATGACAAATTAATACCATAAGTACTACAAAAATCAAAAAGCTCCTTGGATCTAAAACAATGCCATTATCACAAGTTCAATCTTGCAAGGAACACCAAATCTTGTTAGTATGTTCTCTATTAAGAATTTTATTAGGTCACCATGCTTGTAGCTTTTCTAGAGGGTATGGCCTCAACCCATTTAGTAAAGTAATCTGTTGCAACTATAATCCACTTGTATTGCCCACTAGAGATATCAATAGTTTCACAATGAATATATTCTTAACATTTGAAATGGCTCTTCAGTTGACAAAGTTATAAGGGTTAATGCACCATCATACTTTAATTTCACTGAAAATTTTTGACAAGCTTCACACTTTAAAACATATGTGTAACTATCTTTAACAACATGAAGCCAGTAATACCAACTTGTAGTATCTTATGGGCAGTATTTATTTCTTAAAAGTGACAACCACATACTCCATCATACAACTCCTTTAATACTGAATCTTCTTGGTTGTATATCTAGACAAAATAAAAGAACACCTCTATTTTTCCAATATAAGTCACCTTGTATCAAAACATACCTAGATGCATGTAATTTTATTGTTCTTTTTTTATTATCATTTAAACCTCCTTGACATTTCATATTCTTTGAGAAATATACTATATCAATCTACCAAGGACATTTTTCAATACTGACTATTAATTCTTTAGAGTTCACCTAATTTACTTGAGCTTCCTCCATATTTGATTCAGCCATAGGTTTAGCAAGACCTTGTCATCTATCCATCTTTGTTATTTGGATCTCCATGTCAAACTCTTGGATTTGATTGACCCATCTGCATCTTCTTCCCGTAACCTCTGACTACTTGAATATGTCTTTAATTGTTGCATTTGGCACATAAGATATCACCTTTTCACCTACCGAGAATGGCCTAAAATATTTCATTGGTTTGACAAAGGCATAAGATTGATTTTCATTTATATCATAATTTAGTTCTGCTACTTGAAGAGTTTTACTAAAAAATTTTATTGGTTATTCATATCCCTCATCATGTTTTTGTAACATAACAACAACAATAGTATGATAAGAAGCAAAAGAAAATAACTAAAAAGGTTTAGAAAAATCAGGTGTCTTAAGGACTAGAGCCTCCTTGATTGCTTTCTTGATATTAAAAAATATTTCTTGAGCCTCATTCACCCATTTTATTTCTACACCTTTCTTGAGCATCTTGGCAATAGGTTTAATTATTTTAGAGAAATTTGGGACAAATCTTCTTACAAAATTTATCTGTCCAAAAAAGGACTAAATTCCTTTAACATTCTTAGGGATTTGGGTTTTATCTATCATTGTAATCCTTTCAAGGTCTATTCTCACACCATCCTTTGATATAATGTGTCCAAGTAGCTTTTCTTTAGTGACTCCAAAGTGACATTTTTTTGGGTTTAGAGATATCCTATAATCTAGAGCTTTTTTAAAAATGTGCTCCAAATGATTACAATGCTCCTCTGCCTTTTTTGACTATGCAGTCAGATCATCTTGATATACAACCATGATGAGATCAATAAGGTAATCAAAATCCACATCCATTTCTATTTGTAATGTTTCTCCTGGATTAGTTAACCCAAAAGGTATCCTTGCATAAACATAAGCTCCCCAAGGAGTGGTGAAGGTTGTCTTGTATTGTTCTGACTCTTTAACCTTCAATTGGTTGTATCCTAAAAATCCATCTATCATAGATAATAAATCATTACCCATGACTTTCTACAGTAGAGCCTTCATATTAGGTAATGCATAGCTATCTTTTAAAGAAGATATATTTAAATCTCTAAAATCAAAACATAATCTTATATCTCCATTCTTCTTTCTAACTGGGACCAAGTTTGATACCCATGTATAATGTCTTATAGGCACTATTATTCCTGAATCTCTTATTTTGACAAGCTCTTCCCTCATTTTATGGGCTAACATTAGGTTAATAGGATGGTGTCTTTACCTAAAAGTTGTTGCATCTAGTTTAAAGGGATTTCATGCTAAATAAGTCTTCACGGTATTCCTTAAGTTCATCGTATGTGTTGGGATTAATGGGAAGCAGTACTGAGAGGGGAGGGGTAAATTAGTACCTCTAAAATTTTTAACACTTTTCACCTTTCTTTATTATCAATCAATCATTATTGTATTACCGACCATATCTAATGTTCTTTCTTTTGCATGTAGTATTAATTCATAAACTTAATTGTATGCAACATTCATAGAAACATTCATGAAAGTAATTAACACATAACACAAGATATGATATCATAGAAAACTCCTGTTAGGAAGTAAAAACTGTGGTGGGGATGGCACCCACAAAACTTCACTATCTATAGAATGGAAGGGATCCAGTTAAGGCTTACAGTTTGATCACTTCTGATGATCTACCCTGTTAGGATTATTAATGTGGAGACCTGTTAGGATCTACTTTGTTAAGAGCTTTAGCAACACTAATGTAGTGTGCACTCAGTTAAGAGATTTACAATAGGATTGTTAAATCCACCTTCCTTGAAAGGATTTCTTAAGTGTATCCCACTTGTTAGAATGTGTACGATATGTATGACCTAACTGCATGCAATCTATAATTTCTAATTACAGATCCATTAAAGCTTATAGTATATGAATATCACCTATAGTGATTGATTAATACCTTTTCCTGCTTTTCGATAGCCTTGGTTCTGTTCTTGAAAATTGATTTGATCTTTGCCTATGCTTTTGCATGTATTCTCTTTTTTGATCCTTAGATGCTCTCAGTGGCTACAATCATCATTGAACAATATGTTCACAAATGATTGAGCATCTATTTATACAAGTTATTTGACCTATTTTAGAAACACGCATTACAATGTTAAGTCTAGATCCAAGGTATACAACTTGACCTTGATCCTTTAGTTTGTAGGTTTTAAATCAGTTAAATTGATAAAAACAATAATAGTTACATTGCTTTTCCCTCACGTAATGGATATAAAAAAAATCAAGAAGCTAAATATAAAACTTCACTGATTTATCTAACCTAGAAAGTTAGATCCACTTTTTGTGGGATGTAGCTGATTCTTGGTGATTGTTGATGTGAACTCAAAGTCTGTTGCTGTTGCTTATTTGAATTGATTTTTAGGTTCCCTTCACCTGTCAGGTTCCACTCTTGACTGTTTTGTTGGGTTGCATTGTTGGTTACTCGTCGGGTTCCTTTTTCCTTTTTGTCATTGGGTAACACTGAATAGTGTTGCGTTGGGATGCTTTGTACTTGAAAATATCGGTAACCTTGGCGTCAGGTAGTGCTATGCCCTGTCTCTCGGTGTAGTATAAACCAATGGTGTTTATCATGTTTTTCCTTGCATATACTAATGGAAAAATATAATGTATTCAATCTCCCCCTTTGACATTAGTATCAAAAACCGATATGTGCAAAATACTAAAGTGTTTAGTATGTACACCATGTATATATCCTTGTCATTATATGACTCCCCCTAACTATATGCATCGGTATAGTATAAGTATATGTACATGTATACTTGCCTTTGTACTATACATTTCCCTTTTTGTTCTTTCCTCTTTCTAATGACTGACTATACTTATCATTTCCTCCTTTCATTTCCCCCTTTTATTGACTGACTGTACATATCATTTCCCCCTTTTTTATAATCATGAAAAAAATGCACAACTTATAAGTTGTCAAAAATGTGTAACTTACAGAGTGTCAAGAATGTGGGAGTGACTCTTCTTGATATCTTCTATAATTTTCTCCCATTTTCCTTTGAGGACTTCCAGTTCCATGTGCTCTAGTTCAATCCTGGCATGCATATCATAAATGTTTTCTAGGACAAACATTTCCGGGGTGGCAATAAGTGTTCTTGCCTCTGTCATATGATATTGCAGTAATGTGAGAGTTGGTAATAGTTAATCTTGAAGCTCATTCACCTCATCTCTAAACTTTGTTTCTGCAATCTGAATATCTTGTCTCAGCTTCCTATCTTGCTTGAGCTGGTCTTGGTGCAATTTGATTGCATATTCAGTGTTTGTGAGACCTTGTGCACTAGCTTGAATATCAGGATCAATCCGTGGTATCTTATCGATATACTCCTTTGTAAGTTGATCTAATGTGCATAATTTTCATATCAAGGCTATAGCTTCTAGAATTATGGGGTCTATTGTGCTTACCCATTCAGATAGCTTCACCTTTCATAGTGCCACTTCTTGGATTATCTTCTCTGCTAAATTGAATTCATATTTCTTTTCAAGTCTTGCTTCCATATCCTTTTTAGCATCTATGTTCTGAGATGTAATAACGTTAGTGAGAACCACTAATTGATCAAGCATGGGAGCTATTTGAGCAACATATGTATCAGGTACAATTTGTTGGAGTATTCCTTTTGCAACTTCAAGTACCTTTGCTTCTTTTGTGGCCTTTCTTAGTTTATCCTGGATAGCTTTCCTTTCACAAAGTCTAGCATACTTTGTCAACTCAGTAGGATCCAATGTTCTAGGATCACATACTGGAATTTCAATTATTTCATCCAGAGTAACTAGATTTTTGCTCTTTCTCTTCTTCTTTGTCATGCCCAAAAGTTGGGCAAAAACACACGAACAAAAATTTTAAACAACGCAAGATACGGAATACTAAGGTAACGACAAGGGTAACACATGCACACAAATTGAGGTAGTTGACCGAAAGTCAACTAGAGTTGACCAAAAGTCAACTATACTAGAAAATAAGGGAATGGTACAAACTAGGGTTCTCGAGACCCTATGGAAGACTCACACACGCAAATAGAGATAGTTTGACTAAGGGTCAACTAGGGTTGACCAAAAGTCAAACATCCCTTGAAATTTGCAAAGGAGGGTCACTAGGGCCTATAAAGCACTAGGGAAGTCAAGGGTGTGCAAAACGAGACAGATGACCAAAAAGTCAACCCATGTTGACCAAAAAGTCAACTGTCTCCAAAAGGCATGAAACTGGAACCTAAGGTTCCAGTGGTAGCGAGGAACAACTGGTTCAAAACTGGGATCGTGCGGACAAGTTTGACGAAGGTTGACTTTAAAGTCAACTTGTACTCAAGTCTAGTAAAAGCTAGCATTAATCACTAATCGGTAGATGTTGCTAAGATAGGGAGTTAAAATGACCCTAATTAAATAAGGTCGTTATCAACGTTATGATAAAATAAAGATTATTTCCTAACTAATCTTAAATAAGATAGATAAAAATAACATTTAAATTCCAAATGATGAATACAATAAATTAATTATCTGACAAAAAAAAACAAATCTAACTACAAGAAAATTCTTATTTAAAAAAAAAGATATTTTACAAATCTAACATCTAAATCAATTAATCTATTTTAAATGAACCTCTTAAATTAATAATAAAATCAACTTTAATATGAAAGTAATATACATATAAAATTCCATTTATAAAAAAATCAAATTTTTGAATAAAGCTAATTTTAAAAAAATAAAAAAAAATCTAAATGAAACTCATTATACCTAAATCATAATTAAATTATCTA
>MU226534.1:1381045-1409323 GCA_018584345.1 Thuja plicata
TTTAGATCCATATAAAACATCAACATAAGCTGCAACTAAATCAGAACATAATCATCTCATAAGTACCCTGATTACAAAATCAGGTGCTGAATATATAACACAGGATTCCACCGATCCTCAAAAGTACGAAAAGTCTCTCTGATAGTCAAGGTATGAGAAAGCATAAACTACTGAAAGCATGAAACAAAATAGTAAACTATAACAATCTAGTGTAGGTCTCACATTCTTCGTTTAGATTTGTGTAGAAGTAGATGTATGAACTACCATTTCTAGTTCATTTTTTTTTGCTGAGGTGCTCGGTGAAGGCTTTGTATATGAAACCTCTTGTGCCTTCTACTCGGGGTTCACCTCTTGGTTAGGTGAAGATGTCTCTTCATCAACCTTGGGTGTTTAAGTAGATTTGTCTTCTATTTTCTTTTGTGGTTCATCTATCTTTGCTTCTTCACTCTTCTCCTTCTTTTGTTCCTCCTCTACTTGTTTTTCTCCTTCTTTATTTTGATCAGTAGACTTGTCTTGCTAATCATCGGTAGAAGCTTGTTCTGCATTTGTATCTTTTGATTCATCTGTTGTAGCCTTTGTTTCTGCATCACCCTTGTCTTTGGGTATGCTTGTATCTGCTATAGTAGATTCATAATTTCCTTCTAGTAGATTGATGGCCTTCATCAATACTAGCATATTATTCTATTATCCCACCTGTGCTGCATCTAGAGGTGTGTCCTAATCGTTGGTTTGAGCTTGTTGAACAGTGACATCTTCATCCTTTTGGATTTGTTCTGCAGGGTCCAGTCCTATTATGTCAATGATGGAAGTGTCTGGCCATGTCTCATCAACAACATTCATGTCCTTATTTCCTTGTGTCTCCAATGCTTGTTTATTTTATTGATCCTTAAGAGATATGAATATTACATCATCATCTTTCTGTGGATCCTTATTAGAATCATAGTGAGTGATATCTTGAATGTCAAGATCATCCATGACTTTATCTAAGTCAATGGGCTCAGTATCTTCAATATTATCCAAAGTAATGTACTCTGGATTTGCTTTATCTTTCTTGTCCTTTGTATGAGGTGTCTCGGTGAGAAGTAATTGATTCTCACAACTTGTTGATTATGTAGGTAGATCTAGAATTTGTCTCCATTTAGCATCTATCATGCTATCCATATCTAAGAACTTATCCAGTAGAACCTTGTAGGATCTTTGCCACAAATTTATTGGAATTATTTTTCATCATTTCTTTTATTTCTTCCATTTTGGATTTGGGAGGCATGAGTGTTACAAGTATCCTCTCCACTGTTTCCTTTTCTATGTGCAAAGCATAAGACCATTGTGCTGAAATTTTGTTACTCAATTCTTTGGGTAGTTTGTTGGAAAACTCAACTGGTACATATTTGAAGTTGACCATAGCCCTAATTATTGCATCTTCTATTTTATTTTTGTCCCTGGGCTCCAGTTTTACCCATTGTCTAATTTTCTTATCAATCATGGTACCTGTTGTAGCAATTCAATCGACTGTCTCATCAATTGTTCTTGGGGTTAAACTTTTCTTTTCTACCTTAGGCTCATCCTATTTTGAATCTTTAATTTTTGCCTTGGTTCAGACCAGTATTCTCCTCCTTTTGGTAGGTGTTTGCTTCTATGTTTGCTACTTCCTCTTATAGGTCCTTAGTTGACCTTTCTTAAGAGGTGTTGTATCATTCTTTACAGTTTGGATCCTTGTCCTCTGAGCTGCTGTGGTCCTTGGTTTGTTGGTTGGAGGTGGAGGTAAATTAGACTTAGTGACTTTAGAATATTATTCTTTCTTATCTTCCTCTTCACCGATGGCACCCTGTTCCTTAGTGTCCTCTATTTTTTCTTTCTTCTCCTCATTTACCGACATCATTTTCTCAAGATTCTTTACCATCTTGTTTTTCTTGTTGACAGTCTTCTTTATGACTAGGCCTATTTTTATCTTAGAATTTGCCTCTTCATATGTTCCAAATATTGGTTTCTTACTGTCAAGTGGTTCATTTAACAGTGCATCAATTGTATTTGTTTCTTGATTTATGTTAATCTCATAGTCAATTGGTGGTAACCATGCTATCCTTGGTACAACTAGTTTACTATGAGTAAAATCTGAATCCACCATAAAACATATTTCATCCCTATGATTTTTAATCAACTATTCAGGGATCCTCACTCTCTCCATCATCTTTTCCTTGAAGTCAGGGAAGTATTCAGTCATCACTGAATCAAAGTTGTCACCTAGTGAATTGATAAGGTCACTTATTTGCAATGTGATTGGCTTGGTGGTGTCCCACTTCACTTTGCCAACTAAAGGAAAGTGTTCTTGAAAATAAAAGAATATACACATTATATATGAGCCAAACTTACATGTGTTTATCTTGGTAGACCTAATTTTTGTCATATTCTCATCAAGTTGCTTTAGTAGGATCTCACATAGATCCATCTGTATTCCTTTTGTGACAATCTTGTAAGTTGTGCTTACTGTTGTTGATGCTATTTTGTTTAGCCTGCTAGCTTGAAATATTTTGTAACCTATCACACATGCATTGAATCTTAGTTCCTCGTTGGTGATGGTGTTCACCTTAAGTCCTCAGTTATCCCATACAACATTGGTGAGTTTCTCAACTTTTGGTTGAGAGGGATGCTTGTGTGCTTTTTGTTTTTTGGTTATAGGGTAACCTATTAAAACATACAATACATCCTTTGTAATCTACTTGGGTTCATCCAACCATAACTTTTGATCATGCATTCTTCTTAGAACTAACCTAATGCAGTCAGTTTTGAAAATCCTCAAGAAATATAGGGCATTTGTTATCCCTTTTACTTGCAGGTGCTTGTGTTCTTCCTTTAGGTTTCCTTGTTCATCACATAGCTTCTTATAAGCTTCATCTATCTATAGATCACCAATCTCAGTGATCTTTCAGTGGATGTACGATCTAACTTCTTCCATCAACAAAACCCTAGGTGGAATTTTTGAAAATGCGCTAGAATCATCAGGGTGCGATGCAATCTCTAGGCATATCTTGTATTTTGGTTCCACACAAGTGCTATTCTTGATTAGCTTAAAAAAATTCTTCTTATCACTCTTCAATTTTACTGTTCTTGAAGTGTTTTCCATTGTGTTTCAAATTTAGGGATTTTTTCAAAAATAATAACAGAGTTCTTCGGTATGCTTGGTACTTACTTCAATCCATGTAGCTTGTGAGTGAATGGTTTGGAGTGCATTGGATCAAGTTAAGGACACTCTACTAACTGCTCTCTTTTTGCTATGTTTTCACTTTGCTCTATTTTCTCAAATCACGTGTGAATAATGAAGTGCTTCCATCAAGTATTTATAGACTTTTTCCCTAAGTCTGTTTTAAATTCTTAACAACTCGTCGGGTCATGAAGATGGAGTTCGTCGGGAAGACTCTTAAATAACATTCTCAGTGTTGACAGGATGCTCGGGATAGCTGTTGAGATTGTTTCTTTCACCGAAAGATCTCGGTGTAGTGTCAAGACAACATTGTAACTTTGCTTCCTTACCGATGGGTGTCGGGTTACATTAGCGACTTAGCCTTTTTATGTGTTGACCGATGATTCTCGGCAAGTGTAGACAACTCATCCTTTATGTTCATCGATAATTTTTGGTATGTGTTTTCTGGAGGGGTTGTTTTCTCATAATTGTAACAAGTAACATAATATGTATCTTTATTCAAGCAGATTTGACTATCTATCAATTTTTGAAATGGAACTGATGAAAAATATGACTTAGTGTAGTGCATTTCCATACTTACTTGTTCATCTTTAGGCGAGGGTGGTGATCTCACTAGATCCATGGGATGAGGTGTCACCATCTGCATTGCTTGGTCCATCTTCCTTAATGGTTGAAACTTTCCTCCACATTTTCTTTCTCATTCTCTTCATGTCTTCAATGGTGTTACCATTTGTGAAAGTGGTGGTTTCTGTTATTCAGTCTCTACAATCCTTCTTTAGATGTCCAACCTTATGACAGTGTAAACATGCCATTTTGGGGTTGGTCCAGCCTCTAGAACTTTTGGTCCATGTTCTCATGCAGTTTGCAAAAATATGACCATATCTACCACATATTATGTAGTTTATCCATGTATTATAGTCACAAACATATGAATTACTGACTCTTCTCAGTTTATATGCATTTTCTTTATTTTTGGGTTTCCATTATTCAATTGTTTTCTTCTTGCATTCAAAGGATGTGTGCCCATGCATTTTGCAGTTGGGACAATACTTGTCCATAAAGGTTTCCTTCTTTGGTTCTTTCACCTTTGATTTACATTCATATGCTTTATGTCCTTTCTTGCTACAATTATAACAATGTCCTATGAATGTAAATGTGGATTTAGGAATACCTTTTTCTTTTCTCCTGCAAACATTTGAGGTGTGACCTTTCTTTCCATAGTGATTTCATGTTAGCTTCCTTGGTCTAGGATTGGTGTAGGCATCTTTTGGACCAACTTAATTTGATGACTCTCCATGCTCGATGTACCCTAGTCTAGTGTTGGTGTTGGACCTTCTTTGTGCATTCAATAATTCATCCATCCTTTTTGTACTCTCTTCAGCTCTCTTAATCATTTTATTATGTTTTTTTTGAGTTCTAATCTCATGATTTAGTTTTTCATTCTCTTCTCTTAGTTCACCGATAATCTGTATTCTTTCAATGAGTTCCATATTCATTTTGTTTTCTTCTTGAATCATAAGAATAATCTAATTTGTAACCTCATGGTGATGCTCTGTAAGTCTTTGTATCTTAGACTCCTTTTCTTGTAGCTTTTCTACGATCTTTCTTCTATCATCAATATCTAGTGTTCTTTCTTGTTCATCTTGCCTAGCATTTTTTACGACATCAATCATCCTTACAATCTGTGTCTCTTGATCGATTTGTAGAGATTTGACTTGACTAGCCAGATGTAGATTGATTTCAATTTGGCTTATGATTCTTTCTTCTAATGATTCTGATGCCTTTCTTGTATTTGATCCCAAAGACTCAAAGAAATTTGGGATCTCTTCCCCAAGATAATCTATCTCATTAAACTGAGATGCCATATTCTTTCTTTCATCCAGCAACTGTCTCATGCTGATTCTAGCTTCCTTATACTATTCATAGAACATCTAAATTTTAAGCTTTTTATTCTCAATATTTTTTTTATCAAGTTTTTACTTCTCCATTGTATGATCTTTTCTCTTAAGCCTTTAATATTTTCAAGAAGAGACTTAGCTCTGATACCAATTTTTGGGATTAATGGGAAGTAGTATTGAGAGGGGAGGGGTGAATCAATACCTCAGAAATTTTTAACACTTTTCAACTTTCTGCATTAGCAATCAATATTTATTGTATTACTGACCATATCTGATGTTCTTTCTTATGCATGTAGTATTAATTCATAAACCTAATTGTATGGGACATTCATGGAAACATAGATGAAAGTAATAGACACATAACACAAGATATGATATCGCAAAAAACTCCTGTTAGGAAGTAAAAACTATGGTGGGGATGGCACCCACAAAACTTCACTATCTGCAGAATGGAAGGGAGCCGGTTAAGGCTTAAAATTTGATCACTTCTGATAATCTACCCTATTAGGATTATTAATGTGAAAACCTATTAGGATCTACTCTATTAAGAGCTTTAGCAACATTGATGTATTATGCACTCAGTTAAGAGATTTACAATAGGATTGTTAAATCCACCTTCCTTGAAAGGATTTCTTAAGTGTACCCCACTTGTTAGAATGTGTAAAATATGTATGACCTGACTGTATGTGATCTATAATTGTTGATTACAGATCCATTAAAGCTTACAGTATATGAATGTCACCTATAGTGATTGATTAATACCTTTTCCTGCTTGTCGGTAGCCTTGGTTCTGTTCTTGACAACTAATTTCATCTCTGTCTGTGCTTCTGCATGTATTCTCTTGTTTGATCCTTAGATTCTCTTAGTGGCTAAAATCATCATCGAAAAACATGTTCACAATTGATTAAACATCTATTTATACAAGTTATTTGACCTATTTAGAAACATGCATTATAATGTTAACTCTAGATCCAAGGTATACAACTTGACCTTGATCCTTTAGTTTGCATGTTTTAAATTAGTTAAACTGATAAAAACAATAATAATTACCTTTCTTTTCCCTCATGTAATGGATGTAAAACAAATTAAGAAGACAAATATTAAAATTCAGTGATTTATCTAACATGGAAAGTGAGATCCAATTTTTATGGGATGTAACTGACTCTTGGTATCTGATCGTCGGTGTGAACTAAAATTCTGTTTGTGTTCCTTCTTTGAACTGGTCATCAGGTTACCTTGATCTGTCGGGTTCCACTCTTGGCTATTTTGTCAGGTTGCACTGTTGGTTACTCATCCGGTTCATTTGTCCTTTTTGTCATCGGGTAACACTAAATAGTTTTGCATTGGGATGCTTTGTACTTGAAAATATCGATAACCTTGGCGTTAGGTAGTTTTGTGCCCTGTTTGTCAGTGTAGTATAAACCGACGGTGTTTATCATCTTTTTCCTTGCATATAATAATAGAAAAATATAATGTCACCACATATGACCATGGAAAGACATGTCTATACTTTCTTAATAAAGCTATCAAATATGCCTTAATCCTAGGAGTGAGCATTTTTCCTATGTATACTTCCTTAGGAGTATGATCATTTACCATGTTGATCTTTTCAACTTGTTCATTCTTTTCAAATATCTTACCCACCTTAAGATTTTCTTGCTCATCAAAAACTCGTTCAAGTGCCACCAAGCCTTTGGGAATTTTGTTTGTCCTTAGTTTTACCACTTCCATTCCAAGAATTTTTTTTTTTCCATCTTGATTCTCTACATGGCCATTCTAGTCTATGTTTTGATCCTCATATCTTTCTTCGTTCATCATAAATTTGACAAGATCTCTGCCATCTTCAAACACTTGCCAATTCTGCACATTTTCAGGAATTGATAGTCTATTTTTTTATCTCAATATACACAATCTCATCAAAATTAACATCAACCTTCTTGATGGCTAAATTAGCCAATAGGTCTGCCAGGGAACTCTCAGATCTTTCTATCCATTTGATTGAAAATGCATCAAAAAATTCAACTAAATCCCATACTAGATTCATGTGTTGTTTTAATCTAGGATTTTTAGTTGTGAATTTATTTCTAGATTGAGAAAAAATTAAATTATAATCACCATAAACCGAAAGAATCTTAATACCATAAGATTTAATAATTTTTACACCAAGGATTAATGCTTCATACTCTGAAATATTATTAGTACTTTCAAAATTAGCAAGAAAGAAAACTTTAAAATCTTACCACATGGAGATACAAAAGTGATCCCATCACCATTACCTTCCTTACTGCATGCTCCATAAAAATTCATTTTCCAAAGCTCAAGTCTTGATTCTCTTGCAAATGCACTATAATGGGGCTATTAATTTCTAGTGCTGGTTTAGTGATACTCACCTTAAAATTATCCATGTTTGAATGAAAAAAGTTTATTGTTTCCATCAAAATGTCTTCATTAATAATATATGGAGATCTTGGATCCCTATTTATTCTTACTTCCCTTCCATCCAATGGAATAGTAGCATAAGAACAATCTAATTGAATATGCCCACTTACTAAATTAGACCATCATCTAGATAAAAGCATTCCATAATTAGGAGGAACTTATACAAAAGTAATATCAGTATAGATCTATTGGCCATAGCATAAAATATTCCATAAGTTCTATCAACCTTCATTCCAAGCTCCTTCATAACATCTAAGGGCATGATGTTAACTGATGTTCCATAATCTATCATAAAATTCTTAAGAAGTTTATTTCTAATCATCAAAGTGAGATAAAAATGATCAATTTATGTTCCATTTTGAGCAATAGTAGTTCCTAAATAAAACATTGGTTGTTCTTCATTTAATGGTCTCTGATTAGGTTCCTCTTTAAAAACATTACCTATATTAGACAACACTTTTACAACTTCATCTTTGTATTCAGATATTTTCATCATTTCAAATAAAGGAATAAAAATTTTCACCTAAGACAAAGCATTAGATATAAAAGAACTATTATTGGGAATAGACTTACTGACCATTGGTTTACCTTTTGGTTTAGTCACTTTAGGAGCTTGATGATGATCTACCTATGACTTAGCTTTGTAGTATCTTCTTTCATCTTTCATGTGTCTAATTTGCAGACCTTTTTCTTTGGTGTCTTGATAGATATTCTAGCAGGTTTCCCATGATCAACATTTACCATTTTATTCCTCAGCTTATAATTATTCCTTGCTTCCTCAACTTCTGCAATAGTATATAAGGGTACAATTAACCACCTAAGCTTCTAGAAGTAAATTTTTTATATTTTGGCACACAATAGTTCAATTTCTTGCCTTAAGTGATTTTTCCTCTCTCATCTTTTTGCATTGAAACTTGTGTCCTAATGACCCAACTTCCAAAAACCATAACTTGTGAACCATTGAGTTGATTGGCTATTATCACCCCATTTCAAAAATCCCATAAATTTCTCTATAGTCTTAGGCTAGAAAAGTGCGAGCCGATCAAAGTTTGACCCCCTTGCAAAGTCTCTAGAGCCTTCAAAACTAAGTTCAAAGTTTTTTTGTACCAACCCGCCAAAAAAAAAATCAATATCTTCAAAACCATACTTGATCCTTCCATGAAATTTCATCGACAGGCTTATATATCCAAAGTGAAATTCCAAGGAAGCAATTGGAAAAATCTAAGCTCAAATGAATAACTTACTAAAAATAGTAAACTTGCTAAAAATAATAACTGTTAACACAAAATTTTGCACCCTTTCCTAAATGATGGTTAGAAACCTAGGTGACCTTGTCAAACAGGGAAACAACCTCCAAGTTTGTGACTTGACTAGTGAGGTTGAGTCTCCAGAGATGGCTAGATTTCATTACAATCAGGCCACACCTAGAAACTATTGTTTCTTTGAGGGAAAGGGAGAAGGTTTGCATGAAAGGGAAATATAGAAGGGGAAAAGGTGATGCACCAGATTGAATCATGGATCTCTATATCTATAATTGCACACGTCATCAACAAGCACTCAACTTACATAGTTCTTACTCTAGGGTTCCCTTCTAAATCACATATGTAGGTCAAAGATAATGAGATGTTGTAGGGAAAGAACTTTCATAATGCAACATCTATGACCCAATTAGACACAACATATAAAATAGAAAGACAAGAAAGAAGAATTCAACATAAGGCCAAAACATGTACACATAGTTTAATGTAAGAAATCAAAAACAAAAGATCTTTCATTAATGGAGGAAAAAGGAAAATTTGAAGTTGTGGAGCCTAAGGGGCTACAAGTGAAAAAAGTGGAACCCTTTCCAAAATGTACAGAATTGCCTTTTATAGAGTCAGCATAACTTAGAGAAAGATGCTAGAGTCAAAACCCTAACCAAGGTTAGCTATAGAAGGATCAGATCGAAAGAGTTAAATGATCTAGAAGTGATAGGAAGAGAAGGCACAATGAATGTGTTGGCATAACTAATGAAGAGTTAAGTTGTTGTATGAGTTTGATGCTGAATTGATAATAGGTTGATCAATTATGATGTTATCATTGATGTCAACTTAGTGGTTGTGTTGATATTTTTTCTTGATTTCAGAACATAAAGAAGAGAAGGTTACTGTTAGAATAACTAAGAGGTGGGGGGTGAATCAGTGGTCTCAGTAATTAATCCAATAAATCAACCCAAAACTTTGTATCACAAATATAAACCTATAGTTATCTTTAGTCCTACAAGATTTATTCCTTTAAATAATCTTATCAAATAGCTACTACTCATAATATACTATTTATCCTTTTTCTTAAGCTTTACCGAATAGCAGCCTAGTCTTTTACCGAAATACAATAAATAACTTAGTGTTTACCAATCAATCCTGTTTTAGTAATGTGTAAAGAAAAACATCAAAATAATGAACCATATACACATTTGACACATGGATTTTTAACATGGAAACCTTGTTAGGGGAGAAACCACTTGGGACCGGTAACCCAAAATTTTCACTCTTCTGAAGTGAGCTCGATGAAGAACCAACCCTATTAAAGGTTACAAACACACTGTTAAGTGTGACCTTGTTAGAGGATTTAAATATAATAGTTTTTCACTTGATATCTTTCATTTCACTATGCTACCTTCATGAGAAAATTTTTGATACTCCTTGGGATGTATGTCAATATATAAAGGATAGTTAAATCCCACTCTGTTAAGAGATTTTTTGAATCAATGGTTAAACTAAAATAGTATATGATCTATTCATAAATACAACCTAATCTTGCAGATGTTTAGATCTATTGTAAGATCATAATACCTTTCTAATCAATGTTTCTTTTATGTTCCTTCACCCCACTTATTTCTTCTTGGTGAATGATGTTGCTTCTTTGTGGCTCGGTGTCTACAAAAATAATTAGCTCTATTCTTTAGCTTGTATGATCAGGTCTGAATGAAGACTTCTTATCTTCACTAGTATTCTCTTCAGCATCCTCCTTCTATTCTATCCCAGTTCATAATGAATTAAATTGTCTCTTTTATAGACATTATTTCACCATTTCTAAGTCCTTGTCTTTCTTGTTCTTGACGTGATCCGCAAATCTCTCCATTCTTTCTTTAAAGCTTGCTTTATTTTTATCCCGCAGATTTCTCCTTGACAACTGGAATAGAACTATTTTTAAATATCTACCTTATCTATAGCTATTAACTGGTCATTGAAAAAAATGTAATCAATCAGTTAAATCTATATTTAGCTCCTGCCAGCTAAGTCTTTTGTTCTTTCTGAACTTTAAATCTGATCAGTGTTTAAATCCTTGTTTGCTCGGTCTTGACTTCACTTGTCCTCAGGAATCTCTATCTATCAGGGTTGTCTATCTATCAGGAAACATTGGGAATTTTAGTTCTGCTTGGGTATCACTTTGGTTCTTCTCGGTAATGCTTTCTCAGGTATCACTATGACTCTTCTCGGGGTTCTCTATCTATCGGTGTGCACTGTCTGTCGGTGTTTGTTATCACTTGGTGTATATTAAACTTTGATGCATTACTAATAACATAACCTTTATATTTTTGGTTCTTTGAAGTCTTTGGAAATATTTATATAACCAATCAGATTATATCAAGTTGACATCAATGAAAATACAATACAATAACTAATTTAATGTCTTGCATTAACTTTCTGCAGCTCGGTGATCATCAACTTAACATCTTCAACCATTCAATCAGTTATATTTGATCAATCTCTCCCTTTGACATTGATGGAAACATACTACATAATACTAATATAATATGAAATGTATCAGTTGTAGTTCATCAATCTCTACCAAACTTATTTTTCTATAACCAATACAAATGTCCGAGTCTCGGTAAGCTCTTCTAGCTTATATTTTTTTTCTTGCAGATTACTTTCTCCATTCTTCATTCCCTTTATTGGATAGATGTAGTGTTATCATTTCAAATTCTCTCACTTAGATGGATGTGTATTTGAATCTTACTTTGATGTTTTCTCTCCCTTTGATTGTTCCTATCCTTGATGGATAATTCTATTCATATCTCTTTTTCCTTTTACAACAATAGATATTTCATATGGATATACTCTCTCCCTTTGAGTCATCTCTCCCTTAGAATACTTTTCTCCCTTTGGATGATCATGATGGATATTTCATATGGACATATAATCTCTCTCCCTTTGACAACAATGCCAAACGAAATCTCTTTTCTATTTTTCATAATATATTCCTTGAATTTCCCTTTCCATCAGCAATACAATAACTCTGGTGTTCGGTGTAGATAAGTACCTTTCTGTGAACTGATATGTCTTTGTAGTCCATCTCTTTTCTTACATCAACATGAATGATCTTCTGATTATGTGTAGGCTGATGTAGCCTCCTAGTTAGCTTAGTGACTAGTAGACAAGGGTCGGACCCATAGTCTCTTTCTCAGGTACTCAAACATATCTTTAGGCAATGGATTTGTGAATATGTCTGCTAATTGTTCATTGGATAGAACATATTCTAGTATCAACTCTTTCTCTTTCTCTTGTAATTTTTCTCTTAAGTAATGATACTTTATAGAAAAATGCTTAGTCTTAGCATGCATGAAAAGGTTCTTTGATATGTTTATTGCACTTGTATTATCACGATAGATAATCACTGGTTCAAGAATATTCATATTCATACCTTCCAGTAATTTTTTAATCCATGCAATATTAGAGAAATTTGCAGCAACAATCACATATTCTACTTCTACAGTAGATTGTGAGACGCGTCCTTTCTTCTTAGTTTTCCATGTGACAATTCGGTCACCCATGAAGAATGCTTGTCCTGTAGTGCTCTTTCTGTCATCTAAGTTTCTAGCCCAATCAACATTGGTATAGAATTGAAGCTCAAATTTTCCTTCTCTTTTATACCATAAGCCATAGTCTTCAGTATTCTTTAGATATCTCAGATTTATTTTGACAGCAGTCATGTGTGATTCCTTAGGATTAGCAGATAATATTGCAACTATTCCAACTGCATGTGCTATGTCTGGTCTAGTATGAACAACATACATGAGTTTTCCAATCATAGATCTATATAGGGTCTGATTTACCTCAGTTGACTTGTCTTCCTTTTTCATCTTGCATTAGGTTTCCATAGGTGTTCCAACTGGTTTGGAATCTTCCATCTTGAATATCTTAATCACTTCCTAGATGTATTTGGATTGTGTGATATATATTCCTTCATCCTGTTGAAGAATATATAGACCAAGAAAGAATTCAATCTCCCCAAACATTGACATCTCAAACTCTTTTCTCATTTCATTAGAAAATTATTTGCATAACATATCATTACCACCAAATATGATATCATCAACAAATATTTCAGCAATCAGAATATTATCACTAGTATCTTCTTTTAAATACAGATTATTATTTTCACTTCTTCTTACAAATCCAATACTTATGAGATATGAGTGAAGTCTTTCATACCATACTCTCGGTGATTTTTTTAATCCATGCAAGGATTTGTGTAGTCTACAAACCATGTTTCTCTTGTTAGGATCAACAAACCCTTCTGGTTGTTCAATGTATACCTCTTCTTCTAGTATTCCATTTAGGAATGTAGATTTGACATCCATTTGGTATACCTTGAATCATTTGAATACAACATAAGAAAGTATAATTATGACTCCTTCTAGTCTAGCAACAGGTGCAAAGGTTTCTCCATAGTGAATACCTTCTTCTTGTGCATACCCCTTGCATATTAATCTTTCTTTGTTCCTTGTGACTTCTCCATTCTCTTTCAGCTTGTTTCTGAATATCCATTTGGTACCAATGACATTCTTGTCATTTGGTCTAGGTACTAATGTCCATGTTCTATTCTTCTCAATTTGTTCCATCTCTTCATTCATAGCACTGACCCATTCTTCATTTTCAAGTGTAGTATTAACAGATTTAGGCTCAAAATAACAAATTAAATATCTAGTGTTTAGTAACTAACTTCTTGTTCTCATTCCAGCTTTTTTGTCTCCTATGATCTAGTTCTGTGGATGGTGTCTTTTAACATAATTGGAAAGTATTAGTTCAACTCTGTGTTAATCATTCTGATCATCATCTTGGCCTTCATTCTGATCTCCATCACTCAGGACATCATTTTGAGTAATTTCCTAATTTTTGGTGTTTGCAGCCTGATGCTCGGGTGCATTGTGTTGTTTCTCAGGAGTGATACACTATTTCTTAGGAAGAGTGTCAGGTTCTTCACTATAGAAAAACCTATTGTAGTCTTCTGGTTCTTTTCTTCTTTCCTCATCATTTTTCTCAGCAAATTCATCTATTTTGACATTTGCACTTTCAATTATTTTGTTAGAGGATTCATTAAGACATTTAGAAGCCTTGCATTTGGTAGAATACCCTAAAAATATTCCTCCTTCACCTTTGGATTCAAGCTTTCCATTTCTATCATATTTCAAAATATAACATTGACTTCCAAAAATTATGAAGTAACTTACATTGGGTGTGTGTCCATACCATATCTCATAAGGTGTCTTATTTGTGTCCTTTAATTGAGCTTTGTTCAATGTGTAGATAGCAGTACTGACAGCTTCTCTCCAGAATGTTTGAGTGATGCCTTTCTCAATCATCAATGTTCTGGCACAATCAACACTAGATATGTTCCTTCTTTTAGCAATCCCATTTCATTGTGGTGTTCTTGGTGTAGAAACCTGTCTTTAAATTCCATGCTCATTACAAAAGTTAGTGAATTCATTAGAAATAGATTCTCCTCCTCTATCCAATCTTACACATTTCATTTCCTTACCACTTTGTTTTTCAACAATAGCTTTATACCATTTAAACATCTTGAATGCTTCTAATTTATCTTTTAAGAACATAACTATCATCATTCTAGAATAATCATCAACAAAGAGAATGAAGTATATATCACCATAGTAACTCTTTGTTCTCATTGGTCCACATAGATTAGTATGGACTAATTCTAGAATGGCATTAGATGTGTAGGTTTTTCTCTTGAAACTAGACTTTGTCATTTTACCTTTTTGACAATTCTTACACATGACATGGTTGAGTTTTGACATGCTCGGTAAGCCTCTTACTTTCCTTTTATTGCTTATCCTAGTCATGTTGTCAAAATTCACATGACATAACCTTTTATGCCACAACCATATGTCTTCATTTCTAGCCATTAAAATGTAGACCCTATGGCAAGACATATTGTCAATTAGTGTCAAAACACTTAAGACATTTTGAATTACCTGAGTGACAATATGACCCGAGTGAAAATTATGAGGCCGACATAGTATATATTGTTATATATTATTTTGTAATTGGAATATGACTTCCAGTGTTGTATATTTTCATATGATATATATGTAAGATAACTTGTTTGATCAAGTGTGTGAAAGTTGTAAGTAGAAATTGGAAAGTTTTGTAAGATGAATATATGTGCAGAAAACATGCGAAAGCAGATTAACTAAGTGCAGAAGTATTTTGGACAATAGAGACTCATCTACACTATCAAGTGATCAGTTATATTCAAAGGATAATTATCAGCAATTACAGTTGCACAGAGCATATCAACAACTGATTTATTCTCATAGGTGGATCAACAAAATCCTTTAACAAGGTGGACCTAATAGTCCTTTCTCTAAATCTCTTAACAGAGTTGCACTATATTTTGTATTGTAATAAATCCTTTAACAAGGTGGACCTAACAAGTCCTTTGTATGATTCTAACAGGGAAGACCATCAAAAGTGGTTTTTGTAAGCTTTAACCAACTCAATTTATTATTGCAGTACTAAATCTTGTGGGTATCATCCCCACCCAAGTTTTAGTTTCTTTGGAAGGTTTCTGGGTAACCAAATATTGTGTTATGAGTTATGTGTTCTTTACTTTCAATTCTATGCATGTTAATCATTCAAGTTAATTATGGATTAATTTTTATTTGTTCCTGATTCAGCCCCCTCTTAGTCACTGGGCACACTATATATTTCCAACAATTGGTATCAGAGCTATGGTTCTCTTATCAAAAGTTTGAAAACTTGACAAAAGATTAGAAAGGATGGAAACCTATAGACTGGAGAAAGCCATTGAGAATGAGAAGTTATATCTTAATGTAGCCATGGATCAGGTTAAGAAACTAAAGGAGCAAATCTCTCTCTCTCTCTCTCAAACGAAGACAAGAAATAGTAGTACAGTTGAATGACAAGAACTATATAGGAGAAAGTATTGAAGAAATATGCAAAGATAGAAGTTCAGAAGAAGCTGATGCAACCATTGAAGACCTACTTGCAAAGAATATCATCTTACATGAAGAAATAAATAAAATCAAAAGAGAACATGAAATCAATTCAATCAGGATATGGGAAGTCATAGAAC
Organism: Thuja plicata; assembly: GCA_018584345.1. Classification (NCBI taxonomy): domain Eukaryota; kingdom Viridiplantae; phylum Streptophyta; class Pinopsida; order Cupressales; family Cupressaceae; genus Thuja; species Thuja plicata. The sequence continues at coordinate 1,396,964 of MU226534.1, forward strand.
ATAAGAGTAAAGTAGAAGATGACAAGAATACAACACAAGAAGACAAAATATTGCTGAGTATAAGGCTAGAAGAAAAAAAAAATGAAATCCATCACTTGTCTATTCAGAAAAATGATTTGGTAAATCAACTCAATAATGAAAAACATGAGGTTATCAATTTGAGGACAGATGATGACAGACTATAGACTAAACTCAATATTGAAAGGAAAGAAAATGAGAATGAAACTATTTCACAAACAAACATATATTAAACAACATAATTCAGACATAATGGACAGACTGGATTAGGTTATATTGAACAAGGTGAAACTTCTCAACAAGGAGAAAAGAGGAAAAACAAGCCTTCATGCAATCATTGTGGCAAGCCAGGACACAACTCAAACAAATGTTGGAGCAATAGAAAGTCAAGATTCAATGGAAAATGTTACAGTTGAAAAAAACATGGACATAGAGAAAGTGAATGCAAAGAGAAAACCAAGTTTGAAGGCAAATGCTACAAGTGTAACAAACAAGGTCACAAATCCTCTGAGTGTAGAATAAAGAACTAGAATCCTACTGAAAAATTGGCTAAAGAAATTTTTGGTTGGGATTACAACACATGGTATAGATTTTTTCATTGTGGTGAATATGGACACATTAGTGCAAACTGTGAAAAGACTCATTTTAGAAAAAGAGATCCTACCAAGAGATGCTATGTATGCAAGCAACTCGGACATATAATTAGAAACTGTATGAACTGAGAAAAGATTGATACTGGCTTTGAGAATGGGAAAGCTAAAGTCTCTGAAATCATAATAGAGATGAGAAAGCAATGGGTAAGAAAGTCTCTTGACAATTTGGACCAAAACAATGAAGGATCTACTGACACCTAGAACAACGAATTGGGTGGATCTACCATTACAGAATAAATTCAAGGAGATGACTAGAACTAAGCTATTCAAGATGTAATACACCAGTTCCAAATGAGATAACAGTCCAGATCTGCATATTGATGCATATAGGGAATATCATAAGTACTAACCAAGTCAGATTACAAGTTACACCCAAGCCACTCTGGCTTACCCGACCTGAGTCGGGCCATATTGGTAATTGTGAAGAATAGCTACACCCGAGCTTCTGAGTAAATCTTGGTTATGCCTGAGTTACACCAACTACTATGTATGGAGCATTTAATATTGTACCCTAATGGATAAAAATCTTATAAATAAAGAGTTAAGAAGGTCATTATGCACAAAGTGTTTGATTCACAGAGAATTCAAAGCACTTGGAAATATAGAACAAGCTTGTAATCCAAAGCAAAGTCTGAGCAATTTGTCTGAACAAGATATGGCATCCACTTCTAGCAGCAAGGAGAAACAAGGTTTGGAGATGTTGGTGAGGAATATAGTTTGTGATCCTCCTATGTTAAAATTGTATCCTACAATTGCTAAAGAAGTAGACCCGATAGGAGCTCACTCTTTAATTCCTCTGAGGGTACTACTAGTAAATGACATTCATAGTTTTTATAACTGCAAACTAAAGGAACTTGGAGATACAAAAATGAACCAAGCATTTGATGCATTATGCGATGATGGGAAATTGAAGCCCAAGCACAAACACATTGAGACCAAGGGTTTAAAGCACATCATGCATATGCCTAAGAACTTCTAGGTGAAATGGGTTAGGTATGTTCTCAGTCGTGTTCATAATATGCAGATATGGTTGGATAAACTAGTAGAGATTACAAAGCATATGATACACTGTATCACTAGATTTTCCATGCTTGACAAACTGAAGGCCACCAAAACCCTAAATAGAGATGATTTGGGAAAAGTGACTCTTGCTGAATGGGATGGCAGAGGAATGAGATTAAATTGAGTAACTAATAATGAATTAAAGTTTGGCATCCATGTAATATCTCACAAAATATATAGCTCCAGCTGACCCAACAGTGTTCCATGTGAAGCTGTTGACCTAGCCTACAAAGTTGTAAAGAAGAACATGGTATTTGAACTTGTAGAGCTTCAACTCATCCAATTGGGCAAGAATATGGAGAGCATCTAGGTATCAAAGAATAATTCTTCTAAGTTTGGTTCAGTCTTGATCTGTATACTGTTTTATGTTGAAAAGTTCTTTCCTTCTAAGGGTAAAGTAGTATGGAAGAAGGATAGGCTAGTCATACACCAGATCAATGACTATATAGCAGAATTAGGAGATAATTTTGATAGTATCATGGATGGGTACTTTGAAAACTTCAAAAAAGGAATGCAGAGTAGATATAGAATCCCTAAGAAATTAGTAGAGGACTATAAATATGGTATGTGTTTCCTAGTTGACTGTGACAAGGTCTATATTCAAGCAGTGAGACCTAGGATTGCATGGGTGAAGCCTCTCTCTTATGAGGTAAATATAGATGATACTAAGAATATCATAGAAGCTCTTGTTAATGAACCTATTAATCCAAAGGCACCTTAGTTTGGAACATATGAGGAAGAAAAAGACAAGATTTCCATAGAAATTGAAATCCCTAAAATATTGAAAAGAGGAGAGAAAAGGATAAACAAATTTCATAAAAAGTATGGCAAGACCTTGGACTCCCCTGCCACCATTGAAGAGGAAGATGTAGAAATGGAGGTTATCCAATTAGAGGAAGAAACTAAAGTTGAACCTCCTCAGAAGAAGAGGAAGGCATCACCAAAATAGAAAAGGCCCCTACCCCTGTACTCACACAGAGAAAGTATCAAAGAAAACTAAATTTGGGTAAAAATAGTGATGATGAAGAAAAACAAGATGATACTATAGTTTTCAAGAAACCACCACCTTCACTTAAGCAGAAGATTAAGGAATTTAGAGAAGGTAGAGAAATGAGCTCTATAATATCACTCAATTACTCTTCTCGATCTAAAGAAGAAAAGAAGAAAATTGAAGAAGAAATTATTGAGAAGATGGCCAAATGGAAATATGACCCTTTCAAGTTCAAGAGTTACATGACTAAAGATTTATTCAAGGAAGTCTCAATCCCCTGGTCAAATGTAGTAGGAATGGAAAATGATAAAAGGGAAGAGACACTCAAGCTAGTTATGACTGTAATGAAGGGTAAAGAAATCAGGGAAACTTTGGAAAGGTATGAAAACAATCATACACCCAGATTCAAAACATTTCAGATTCTGAACAAGAACATTGAAGATGTAGTGAAGCGAGCCACATTGGTGTGGAAAACAATCTTTGAGCAAAAAATTAATGATGATAAAACATAGATCCCGAGTATAGATAATATGGATGATGCTCTACCCGAGGTACATACTATTGAAGAGTCAGATGATGAACATATATCAATTGAGGTAATGGCATCATTTCCCCAATCTCCAAATTAGAACATCATACCTCTAAGCAAGGAAAAGTCTGAAGAACCATTAGACCAAGCAGAAACTGAGCTGTGTGTGTGAAATATTGTACCTGTTACCTGTGACACAACACTTCAATAGGTCATTGCATTAGTAGAAAACATGGTTAGATGAGCATATAAAGCACTAAAATTGACCTATTGCTTTCTAATTAAGAAGAGTATGATAAGAAACATAACATCCCTCATATTATGCTACTATCAGTGACATATACGAATTAGCATGAAAGCTTTGAGTTAAAATGAAGAAAGATATCTCCTAAACATGCATTCTAGCTCTAAAAGGCATGAAAATAACAATGCATAAACATGAAATCTAAAATATGATATGAATCTATGTTTATTCTAACAACATAACAATGCATTTTATTCTAAAAATTATGGGCTTATTTGTGCTCAAAAACACCTTCTATTTATAGAAGAATGAGGAGAGAGAGGGGGGACAAGGTGCATTAATGGAGTTGAAAAACTCATTAATGAAGTGTAAGAGCAATAAATGCCAAAGGCATTGAAGAGGCATGGGCTTAAGGAATCTGTATTAATGAGGCATTAATGATAGCCTTAAAGAAGCATGGGAAGGGTGTAAGAGGCAAGCTTGAGAAGGTGGACTTGAGGAAAGGAATCTTGAGATTCCTTGGCTTTCTCAAGTGGGTGGAGTCCTTAACCATTCGTTAATGGAATGTGACTACATTAGAAGGTGGGTTAGGATAGAATTAGGATTAGAATTAGATTTAGCAAGGGTGAATGGGTTGGGATAGGTTCAAACCTAGAGTCAAAGTGGTTGAAGTGGGTTAGGTTAGGGGTTTAGAGGAATATTAATGAAATGAATAAAAATTATTTAATTCATTCATAAATAGGGATATTAATTATTTAAACATTTAATTGTTTTTTAATAATCAATAGGACTATAGCCAATTTAATTAAATTAATTAGGCTAGGGGAATGAGTTCTTTTGCAAGTGAGAAGTTGATTTAGGATTTTATTTAATTCCTTGCAAATTAATCATTTTAGCCATGTATTTGATTGATTATTTGATTTTGGCTAAAAATAATTAAATTACTAATTTGATCGCCTTAGGAGATTAAATTAATTATGTCAAGCGGTAATAGGGTCGTTTGAACATAATTGGGGGTATGATCATACTTAGGGAAAATAGGGTCTATAGTCAGAGCAGACCAAATCCAGGTGGTTACATTTGCACCTCTTTGAATTGATGTGCGAGCAACGCATTGATTCAAAGAAAGTTTTTGATTTTGACTTCAGAAAGATTGATGATTGAACAAAATGTCTAATGAGATCAGTCTCACACTTGATCAAACTAAACTGATAGAATTGACTATGAACTTGGTTTTCATCCAAAGTTTAATAAAAGATTTTAAAGATATCAATTTTGAACTTGGTTGTCATCCAAAGATTGATAATACTAATTCTAAACTTGGTTGTCGTCCAAAAGTTAGTAAGAAGCTGCCAAGAGCTTAATAAGAATATTTTATAATGAGGAAACACAAGATATATAGCTTATGAGAACCAAAGCTTTCTATCCAATATTTTTGACTTAGTCAAGGAAACTGTCATGCCCCTAGTTGTTTGATAAAAAAGTCATTTTAATGTTGTTTCGAGAAAAAATTTGATTGATGATAGTGTGATCATGCCCCCTCGAGAATGAAATCAAAGGAAAGAATAGAATCCCTCTATTAAAATGATGTATCACTTGCATGGAGTGGGTATGTCAGAAATAATGGAGTAGAAGAAGGGAAAAAGGTGGTGTGTTTGAAGAATAAACACACAAGAATCAAGTTAATCATGTGAAAATGGGAGTTCAATTTCATTTCCGATAGATCAGGGATTTTGGGTATCATTGATTATGTCATTAACTTGGATTTCAGATGAACCAAGAATACAAATGATTTTGAGCTCAAATCCTTATGCTGTTACTTTTTTCATAAATGCATCATGCAATCTCTAAATGAAGCTATATGCAGACTCTTAGGACTTGTCACTGATTTGTAGATATTGGAGCCTTTTTATCATCATTAGGCACTTTTCAAAAAAGATACCATCTGATAGTAAAACCATCACTAATACCCACTGATATTATGAAAGTATGAATACTATGTTTTATTGGAATGTCAGAAATAGACTTAGGTATCAAGGCATAAAATCTAAGATGACAAGATAGTCACCTTCCTTTTAATATATCAAATTTTGTGTGAGGAAAGATATTGGACCCGTAATGACCTTGAAAATTCATATCCTTGGGTACATTATGTGATGCAGAGAAATTCAAAAACACTCTTCTTCGCCTTTCAATACTACTTTGGCTTTCTTGATTCTGCATCTACGATGCTCTTTCTCTCTATATCTTGTCTGCAAGTTACTTCAAACATCAATTTTGGACACTCATTACTTCCTCGGGTCACTACATGCTTGGCTTGTCCTTCATGGACTGAGTTGTATCCACCACCACTTGGGTCTCCTACCCAGGAACATGCATGTGCACATATGCACCAGTCCGCCACCTTTTCTTCTTAAGAAAACCAGTAGCAAAACACGAAGGATCTCATCTATCATGTTATGGATGTCATATCCCTATTTGTTCTAAATAGGAATTCTATTCCACGAGGTCCTTCATGGACTCTCCTTTAGATCGACTGTCAACCACCATTAAAATTTCTATCTGCGACAACCTTACTTCGCAGACTCTTATTTGAGTCTTCTCTCTCGATTTCCACCACCTTTCTATATGTTAGAGGACATGCTCGATCTTGGAGCTAATATGGAATGTGGATGGTACATTGAACAAGTTGGTCTAAAGCAAAAATCTGTTCCATATACACAAGTGAGACATTTAGTAATACCGAACAGTTACAACAAATAATCATAATTAAAATAGGAAGAATTTCATTCATCTTTTTTTTTTTTCCATATTACATTTCTCCTTGCACTTTTTATCGATAATACATTCCACCCGTATTCTCCTATCAGGTCTATCTTCTTTCTTGAATTACATAGATCAAGAAACTCATAGCTAAATGTAATTGGTTCTCACCCAACTAACTCTATAACTACTTTTATAACTTCCTAAGTCCTCTGTCAATTATTCATGACCAATTAGAGTAAGTTCTAAGCCATAGAACTAAACCAGTAATGCATCATGGAGTTGACAATGAAGTTGTCAACTTCATGATAATACAAATGTTTTATTAAAAAAAACACTCATAGTTATACCAAAACACTTACATCTACCCGGAACGACCTTCAACAATAGACTCGACCTAACCAAATGCATTAAAATGCATGTACAATTCTGGATCTTCAAAAAGTTCCTAGTCCAATGATGCGCCTGCATCATTATGCTTCATATACCTTAGCGAGAATCTGAGTTTTTAGAAAACATACAAGGAAATTGTTCCAAACTCACCGTAGTTTACACATAACAAAGATCGAGATATATGTGGGCATCCACCCATAGTGGCAGATCTTACCATAAACATCCAAGTTAGGTGAAATTTATAGGGTCATTTGGAACAATCACCATACACATAAAACTAAGAAAAAGTTATGCCCCCATCCTTGCGACTCTTTGTCTTTGCAGAGACATCATGGAGTAACTTGAAAGACATAACAAATATCAAGTGTGAATCAATCAAATAAAATTCATAACTGCTTAGATGCCCCCAGTGAAAACATCATGGGTACATAAAAGAGTCATAATCAAACCAAGATCAAACTGTGTTTAAGGTAGTATTGAGAAATACTAGTGTTTAATTTTTCAAGCACAGTAGAGATTCAACAATCAAAAAGTTGGAATTCAAGCAATCTGTGTTCCATATCTGTGTACAATTTTATTCTTGTTTGGAATCCCAGGTGGGTCATAGGAACACCGTTCATGTTAGTGCAATGTTTGTGTCATCCTTGTGTTGTGAAAGTAATAGTTTGGATAAAGTATCAAGAAGCATGGTATTAATAGACAAACCAACCTGTGATGACCTAGCAGATGTAACCTATCAGACTGGAAAAGATTCCCCCAGTGCAGAATGACTTGATCCTAAGACATAAATACAGAAAAATCCCAAGCACAGATAAGATAGTTGTGTAGGAAACAAAGTCAACAATTTAGCACATGTGTAATTGTGAAGGCTTAGTATCAACAATGCATTGATAGATGGAGTGCAGAACACAAGTGATGCCTGATTTCTAGGTTTTCACCACTTGGCAAGATCTTTTCTTTCTTTTTTGTCTACCAAGATGCTCGTTTTACCAGGTTCTCATCAAGGCACTTTTCTCTTTTTCAAATTTTTTTCTATTTTTTCTTTTTTGATTGTTTTTGTAGTATCAAGGTGCCTGTTTGCCAGTTTTTCACCAAGGATACCTTTCTTCAGGACTTCTTCCACTATTTTTGGATTTCTTCAGGATCAATTTCTGAATGTTTTTGGTATTTCTGAGAACTATTCCACTGTACAGGCTCTACTAGCTGAACATAGAGCGTAGAACCGCTTCAAATGTAGAGTGTTGATAGGATTTGGAAGTACATCTCCCTCAAGTGTAGCCAAATAGTAAGCTCTAGTCCCAAAAGTAGTAGTGATAACATAAGGTCCCAGCCAAATAGGTTCAAATTTTCCCTTATGTTCTCTGTTGGGCTGGTTCTTAGGATTCTCTTTTAGGACAAGATCCCCCACCTAAAATTGGTGTGGTTTAACCTTTTTATTGTACCCCTTGGACATGCATTCTAGGTACACCTTCAGATGATTGAATGCCTATTCTCTATGCTCATCAAGTAGGTCTAAAAAATTCACCCTATCAATGTGGTATTGCTCATCAGTAACAAGACCTTGTAAAGATATTCATAAAGATGGGATTTCAATCTCAATAGGTAGTACTGCTTCAGCGCCATAGTCTAGAGAAAATGACGTGGCTCTAGTTGGTGTTTTGATGCTTGTTCTGTAGACCCATAATGTCAAATTCAGTTGTAGATGCCAGAATTACTTACAGTTCAGTGTATGGTTTTGAGAATAAGATGCCTCAGCGTGTCCATTACCTTGAGGGTAATAGATTGAGGAGCAATGTTGAGTGATGTGGAACTGTTCACAAAGGTCATCAATGTCTTGATTTTTAAATTGGTCCCCATTGTCTGTTACAATTGAAGAGGGTATCCCATATCTACAGATAATGTAGTTCAGAATGAACATAGCCACCTATTTACCAATGGATTTGATTAGCAGCATGACCTTGACCCACTTCATGAATTACTCAGTGGCCGTAATGATGAACTTGTGTCCATTTGAAGAATTGGGATACATTTGTCCAACCAAGTCAAAGACCCATTGCTGAAATGGCCAATGTGTTATGAAAGGTATGAGTTCTCGGGAAGGAGCATGGATGAGATTTCCATGTGTATGACATTTATGACATGTTTTTGAAAATTGAATAGCATCCTTTTCCATGGTAGGCCAGTAATAGCCTACTTTGAGTAGTTTCTTTTCTAGTGAAAAGTCATTCGAATAAGATCCACATACACCTTCATAGACTTCTTTTAATGCATGAGAAGAATCTTTGAGTTCTAAACATCTAAGAAGCATAGCATCAAGACCTTGTTGATATAAGTTATTAGTTATGAGGACATAACGCGATGCTATCCTAATCAAGGATCTTTTCTAATTTCTGGAGAGATTATTGGGAATAGTTTGGTCAGTGAGGTAAGCAATGATATTAGCATACCGAGATTACTCTGGGGTGTTCAAAGAAAATATTACTTGGTATTCAAGGGTATCAAAGCAAGGATAGGAGAGTTCTTCCACCAAGAAGTCATAGCAAAATTTATGTTCCTCCAGTTGTAACATGGACGCCAATGTAGCCATGGAATTTGTAGCTTTGTTCTTTGTTCTGGGTATCTGCTGGAATGTGATGAAGACAAAGTACTTCTTTAAGTCACCAACTAGTTGTTTGTAGGGTGTCAAATTTTCATCTTTCATCTGGTAATCTCCATTAAATTGATTGATGATGAGTTGGGAGTCACCATACACATGTAACTCTACAATATTCCACTCCATGGTGAGATTAAGACCATTTACCAGTGCCTCATATTCTGAAATGTTGTTCATGCATGGAAACATCAATTTGTAAGACTTGGGTATCTTGTAGCCTTGAGGAGTTATGAACAGAACTCTTTCTCTAGAGCCTTGTTGCATAAAATAACCATCAAAGTACATCTTCCATGGGTACTCAGTTAGATGCATAATTGGCTCATCATGGAATTCAATCCTTAAAGGTTCATCATCTTGAAGTGGTGAATCAGCTAGTTGATCTGCGAGGACTTGTCCTTTAATAGCCCTCCTGTCCATGTACTCAATGTCAAATTCACTTAGAATAAGGACCTATTTTTCCAGACATCTTGTTAATGTTTTTTTTCTGAGGAGGTACTTCAGAGGATTGATCTTAGCAATGAGCCTTACTGTATGTGAGAGCATGTAGTGTCTCAATTTTTTTGATGCAAAGATGACAACTAAGCATGCTTTTTCAATAATTTTGTAATTGATCTCATAGGAGACTAGTGTTCTACTGATGTATCAGATAGTTCTTTATTTATTTGTTTCATCCTCTTGTGCTAATAATACTCCTAATGATGTAGCTATAGCTGAAATATACAGGAGTAATGGATTTCCATGAATAAGTGCCATAAGAATAGGAGGAGTAGCTAGGTATCCTTTTAATTCTCTGAAGTTGGCTTCATGGTGCTCATCCCATTTGAAGGTGACCCATTTAGGTAGTAATTTGGTAAAGGGTTGTGCTCGGTCAACAAGTTGTGACATGAACCTCCTGATTGATTAAATTCTCCCTTGCAATGTCCTCATTTGACTGATGTTGCGTGGAGTATTCATCTCTAGAATAGCTTTGACCTTTGCAAGATCTACCTTTATTACCTTTGATAAAACTATAAACCCTAAGATCTTTCCTAATTGGACCCCAAAGGCACACTTCTTTGGATTAAGCCTAAGTTAAATTTCTCCATACGATCCAATATCTTTCGTAAATCATCAATATGAGTGCTCCTTTCTTTGGATTTGGCTAAGGTGTCATCCACATAATCCTCCATGTTTTTATGCATCATGTCATGGAATATAGTAGTCATTTCTATTTGATATGTGGCACCGGTATTATTTAACCCAAATGGCATGACGTTCTAGAAAAAGGTGCCCCATGCGCATATAAATGCATTTTTCTCTTGATCCTCAAGGGTAATTTTTATCTGATTGTAGCCTGAGAAACCATCCATTAATGAATATATTTGGTAGCCTGCTGTGAAGTTTCTGATCATATCGATTTTAGGCAAGGGGAAGTCATCCTTAGGACATGCCTTGTTTAAGTCTCTGAAGTCTGTACATATCTTGATAGATTTATCGTATTTAGATACTGGTACCACTTTGGAAATCCATCCTGCATAGGCAATGACTTTGATAAATCTAGCTTTCAATAATTTCTTTAGCTCTGCCTTTACTAGTAATGCAACATGAGGATGCATTTTTCTAAGTTTCTATTTCAAAAGCTTGATTCTGGGAGCTATAGATAAGTGGCACATTATTAATTCAAGATCCAGTCCAAGAATATCTGTATAAGACCATGCAAAGTTGATCTTCTTTTCTTTTAGGAACTCGGTGAACTGTGTCTTTTCAATTTTTCTTTCAGGAACTCGATGAACTGTGTCTTTTCCTCTTCTGATAAAGATTGTGCTAAGTGGACTAATTGGGGATCTTCAATTGTGTCCAAATTAACTGGCTATGTTGGTTCTATTAGAACTAAAGACCTTTCCTAAAAGTGTTTGGGGAGGATATCAATAATCTCATCCTTTGGTGCCACTGAGAGGTTTTCACCATTAGATGCATATTTTGTTTTTACTATTTTAGGATCTAATACTGTCACAACGTGGTTTTCACTATCAGTTCCCTTTTTCTTTTTTATTTTTCAATTTTTGATAGAGAAACTTGATATCCTCCTATGACATGTTCACACTCCTTGCATTGGTGGAAGAAGGATAAGGTTCACAAGCATTTAGATAGAAAGCCAATGTGTAGTCATTGGGAAAGTCAAGGATAGGATCAGGATCTGTACTAGTCCAATCAATTAGGTCTGGGTTTATCAAAGACAAGGAATCAAAATCTGGGAAGGATAGCATCATGTTAGCACCATGACTATTAACTGACATGACATGTTCTGTTAAGTTAAATTCTTTGATGTTTAGATTAATAAGAGATAGATCATCATTAAAAGGGTCATTGTTAGTCATATGCGGACCAAGTTCTAGTGACTCATCAGTAGAACTTTCATCATCATCCCTTCATAAAAGGAGGCTTCTTGCTTGTCGCCTCTGAAATTATTTTAGACTTATGAGAACACCAGTCTCTCCATCAATGATTGGGGGAAGGAACTCTTCCTCTACTTCAAGAATATCAGCGTTGTTGGGAGTAGTGTTAGAATGTTCATGAGGTGCTAAGGGAGCTGCAAAAATGTGAATTGTATCTATTTCAATGTCTTCTATGGTGACAGATAGCTCATCCCATTCATAATCATGAGAGTCAGTGATTTCATCATCAGATCTATTTAAGTATTCAGCAATAGTTATCTAATGTACTCGGTTAGCTATCTATGGATCAAAGTGTGGTAGATCAAGGACATGTATTTTGACTGATTAATGAATATACCTTTATCTGTTTGTTTTACATTCAGTCCCAAAAAGTATTTTATAGGACCAATCATACTCATTTCAAATTCATTCTACATTTCTTTTGCAAATGTTGTACTAAGCTTGTCATTACCTCCAAAGATAATGTCATCAACAAATATGGCAACTAATAGTTGTGAGTGTGATAATGGGTACCTGTTAGATTGACACAAACACTTCAATAGATCATTGTTTTAGCAATATAGGGTTAGTAAAAGCATGGAAAACACATAAAACCCTCTAAAGGTGACCTATTGCCTTC
>MU226534.1:1411727-1439515 GCA_018584345.1 Thuja plicata
TGTCCTTCATATTTTCCTTTACCTTTCTTTTCTCTTTTAGCAATCATAGCAATGATTTCTTCTAGTTCTTCATCAACTTCTTCTTTCTCATTATGACTGGAGATGTGTAAGGATTTCTTACCATGGATGGAGGCTTTGAAAGCTATTTCACTTTTAGGTTTAGTCTTCAATCTTGATATCTCAAATGCAGAGATTTTTCTGATCAAAGTCTCTCTCTTAAAGTCTTGTGAGAATTGCATGGTTTCCTCTAGAATAATTATCTTGTTTTCATAGTCTAATGTTAAAGTAGTTAGCAACTTGTCCATTATGTCTTCTTTTGATATCTCTCCACCATTGTTTCTGATTCCAGAGACTGCTTCATTTATCCTCTGATTGTAAGCTCTAATGTTCTCTTCAGGTAACATCTCAAGACTATTGTATTTCTTTTTCCATATCTTCCTATGTGCATTCTTTGCTTGAATATCTCCATCAAACCTATCTTATAAATACTTCCATATGCTATATGCTTTGTCAATTTTCTTGATCTCAGAAAATTCACTGTCAGATAACGCACTGATTAGGGCTTCTTTAGTAATTGCATTATTGGTAAATATATCCTTTTGTCTGTTAGTAGCATCATCCTTTGCAAGGTCTTTCAGAGATGGAATTAAAACTTCTTGTGTAGCAATTTCAAAGATGTCAAAGCCAACACACTATAGATGTGTTATCATTTTGTTTTTCCAATCCAGATAATTTTCTCCATCGAACTTAGGGCTTTCTTTTCTGAATTAAGACATCTAATCTACCTTAAGCTATTAGGATTTTTCTCCAAGGCACTTGGCTCTAATACCAATTGTTAGAATAGTCCCAAAGGATAATTGAGAGGGGGGGGGGGTGAATCAGTTATCAATAACTTTAATTCTTTTTTTTTCTTCTTTAACTTCAGAATACAAAAAAGTAAATGCTTAATCAGATAACATAGTACATGTCACATAATTTGATTACGGGGGAACCAAATGGTAAAAACCCCAGTGGGAATTAACACCCACAATGAACTATACTTGTTTATAATAATCTCTGTTAGAAGATATTTCAACCCTGTTAGGAGTTGTACTTTACAATACAATAAGTATAGTGACCTAGTTAAGGGTTGGACCCTGTTAGGAGTCTTTTACAAATAACCCTATTAGGGGTGGTGGACTCACTGTCCAAAAGTTCACTGCTTGAAGGTGAAGGCTACAACCTTCTATATAATAGATATGCACTATATCTGATGATTAACTATAGAGTAAACCTATTTTCTTGATCAGTTCCAGTGTATTACAATCTTTTACTTCTTCTTCACATAGACTCTTGATGAATGAACCAACTCTTATAATCTGCTCTGTACATCTTTCTTCTCTTTTTGTATCATTCACACTTAGCATGTCACATTTGACTTGATATAAGTATCTTCCTCAAAGTATGAGATCATGGGACCTATAAGACAACTCTTCATAACATCCTTGTCATCTCTACTAAGCACACAAGCATTATTAAAATCACGCAAGTATAAACTGAATAGACACAATGCTTCACTAAGTCGGCCTCACCAAATTAACTCTAACTTTGCAATCTTCTTGATACACATTTGGCGCCTTTAGATGAATATCTCCAACTCATAATTAATCATGAATATACACATGCATATCCTAAAGATAGGTGCAACTAAAGAAACATGTTACATACGTCAGCTCTGAACAGATGCTCTTCCAGAACTGTAACTACCAATAAAAGAATTACACAACTTGACTAGAACATCATATCTAGATATGAGTCTATGAAAATAACATAATAAACATGTCAAAAACATTTATCTAACCACACAAGTCTTCATGTCATCATTCTAATAAGTAAATACAAAATTTCTACTTTGTATTATATGTTGTCATCAATGACAAACATACAATCAATCAACTGGTCAGAATCAAATCTCCAACACTTGATACACTGGTGGTAAGTAGATGGCATAGCTTGCATCTCATGAATCCATGGTCTCCCCAACACAATGTTGTAGGCTAGGGGTAGATCCAAAACTTGACATACGACATTCCTTTCAATTGGTCTGACTTTGATGGGTAGAGAAATAAGACCTTTAGAGGATCTTTCTTCCTCATCATAAGCTTTGATAGTTATTTTTCTTCTAGACTCAATGGTCTATTTTGAGAGACCTAGTTTCTTGATTAGATTAAGTGTACAAATATTCAATCCTATGCCTCAATCTATCAATGGATGTCTAACACATGATTTATGAATGAGGACTTCAATATGGAGGGGTTGATTATGTGGATGTGTCAATGAATTATCATCCTCTTCAGAAAAGGAGAGGTAATGTGGCACTGAGATGTGATTGACCATCACTTGGAATTTGTCCATATCAAGGTCCTTTGGTACATTTTTGGTGTGTAGGGCTTGTTCTAGGATTTCCTTATGCACTGTGGATATTTTAAGCATCTCAAAAATGGAAATTTTGGCAGAGGTTCATTGCAATTGGTCTACCAAGTCATAATTTGCTATAGGAATAGTTACCACATGTTTTGCTACTGATTTGGGGATAGTAACGATAGGAACCTTGGATGTTGATGCTGGTTTTGGGGAAGAATTGGGTCCTTTGATCGTGACCTATGCTTGACTCCAAGCTACCGCATTTGATTGGAAAGAAACACCTTTGATTGTGACCACAATAATTGATTTAGTTTTAATGTCTAGAATATTGATCACGTTATCATTATTGGAGTAAGTGTAGTTCACTTCATTACCTTTTCCTTTATATGTTTCCCCTTTATCGTAGTTAGGGAACAGTTTGTTAAATGTTGTATGATCTTCATTGGTAGTGTGTCCCTCCACTTTGATCTTTCCCCCTTCAATGAGGTGTTGAATAACATGTTTAAGTTTAAGAAAATTTTTAGTCTTGTGTCCTTTGTTCTTGTGAAAGATAGAGTAACAATTATCATCCCACAACCTGGGTTTGACCATTGGTTCCCATGGTTTAGAATCTGGGATTGTGAGAAATTTGTTGTCTAATAGTGTCTTCAAAATAGTATTGAGAGGCTCTCCCAAAGGAGTGAATGTTCTTTGAGGTTTTCAAGTCCATTTTCAACCCTTTCTATTATCATTGTTTTCTTTGGGTATGGGGGTCATTACTGTTAGGAATAAGGTGTCTCAACCTTGCATATTTCCTTACATTTGATATTATTTGTTTTGTAATGAATTGTTTGCAAATAATGTATTTAAGTTTGATATCTGTTCTGTCATTTAGTTGAGTGGACATGTTGTGATTTCACTCCACTTGGAAGATGACAAGGATGATCAAACTTGGTCTAGGTGGATCTAGGCATCCCATTCTATGGTAGAGGTTATTTTCCAAATGTTGGCATTTTGGACAATGTGTAAGGTAATCATGACTAAAATGGTTATGACAGATTCCTATGATGGTCATTAATATTTGTAAGAGCTAATTGTGAAAGATTCAATGATGGGTGAAGATAGGAAAGACATGTGGCAACTGATCATGTTGAGTACTATACACTCTTCTACAATGCGTGGGGTTATCTTTGGAAGTTTCCCTAAAAAGGGAAGCACATGATATAAGCATTTTTTAGGGTTGCAAATCACAGAAAGAAGTTAGTGTATTGTTGGAATATTGTTATTCTACCAAATTTCTCTTCAAGTGTCGATTATCTCCGGAAAGAACTTGCATTGCAAGTGTATTGTAAATAGAAATAGCTTTGATTAATGCATTGTTTAGGTTTTGGAGTGCTAGGGTTTTTTACTGAAAGGTTTTCCCCAGGGTAAATCATTGTGTCATTCTCATTTTTCTATGTATGCATGTTATTGTATTATCATTCTGTAATTGATAAGGGTTAAATCTAAATTTGCACGATCCTCTTCTTAGGAGTTTAGCATAGAGAACTATTTTATGCACACTTAGTTTCCTTTTAGTTGGTATCAGAGCCTGATGATTTTTGGTTCTATTTGTTAGGGTACAAGTTTTTTGAGCTAATATCCAGTTCAATGGGAGTATTGTTGCAGAGTATTCATAACCATATTGTAGGAAGAGATGGCAGGTTCTTCATATAGTAGAATGAAGGTGGAAAAGTTCAGTGGCACAAACTTTGAGTTGTGGAAACTCAAGATGGAAGACATGCTTGTAGACCATGATGTATGGGAGGCAGTTGCAAATGATATCAAAGTAGTAAACATGCCTCAAGAAGATTAGGATATCAGGGATCAGAGAGCTAAGGGCCTCATTAGACTCTGTTTAGCAGATTTTGTTCTCCTGAATGTTCTCGAGGAGAAGACCGCAAACAAATTGTGGACATGGCTTGGGCCTGTGTATTAGGGCAAGTCCTTGGTGAACAAATTGTTCTTGAGAAAGAAGTTGTATTCTCTAAGAATGGAGGAAGGAGGATCCATCATAGATCACTTGAATGCATTTAACATGTTGATTGCACAGTTGACATCAACCGGTGTCAAGTTGGAAGAGGATCGATGTATGACCTTGCTATGTTCCTTACTGGATTCATGGGACCATCTTGTGATGGCCCTTGGGAGTACTATTATCACTTTCCAAATGGATGATGTGGTTTCTTCGATGTTATTTGAGGAGATGCAAAGAAAGACCTCTGAATAAACCAAGGAAGCCCTTGTTGTTCACGGTAGATCCAAACACAGAGGAAAGAAAAATGACAAGAAGTCTGAAAAGGGTAGATCCAAATCCTATGGGAAAGCTAAGACTCCTGGAAATTCTAAGGCAACATGTTGGAACCATGGTAAGTCTAGGAACTTCTGTAAGGATTGCAAAGAGCCAAAGAAGAAGAAGAAAAGCCCATATTCAGATTCTAATAAATCTCAAGAAGATGGAAAAGATTTTGTCACATCCTTGGCCACCCATGCATCTGATGATGTGTGGCTGATTGACTCAGGTGCTTCTTTTCACATGACCTCTCATCAAATTTGGTTCTCAAAGTAAAAGGAGTTTGATGGTGGGAAGGTGTACCTGGGTGACGATTCTCACCTAGAGATAGTTGGATGAGGAAGAGTCACTATCAGATTCCCTGATGGATGAGTAAAGGGGATCAATAGGGTAATACACATCTCAGGTTTGACATGAAATATGTTATCTATAAGTATGTTGAATGATGCAGGTGTGCAAGTTGTTTTTTTGTAAGATGGATGCAAGATGATTAGAGGAGCTATGGTGCTTGCAAAAGGTACTCGGAGAGGTACCCTATTTTAGGTGGATGCTTGCACTTCATAGTGCAATAGTTCTTCTATCTCAAGGAAGAGAGCATCAGTCAATTCATCTCCACCATTTGAACCAGCAGTGAAGAAGTCTATGGTAATGGGTTCCGATGGTAGTGCAACAAGTGTACCTAAGGGTGCTAACACTTTGGAAGGCAAACTTCCTATAGAAAAGACAATGTTGTGGCATATGAGATTTGGACACATTGGTGAGAAGGGTATCCGAACCCTAAAAAATAAACATCCTTGAGGGGATAAATGATTGTAATCTCGAGTTTGACTTCTGTGAACACTGTGTTTATGGTAAGAAAAATTGTGTTCAGGTTTTACTCTAGTTCTCACAAGTCTTCTAGTATTTTGGATCTTATCCATTCAGATGTGTTTGGTCTTATTAAAGTTCCTTCACTCTCCAAATCTATATATTTTGTATCTTTTATAGATGATTATAGTAGAAGGACATGGATTTATTTCCTTAAAAGAAAGACACAATTTTTCAGTCGGTTCAAGGAATTTAAAGCTCTCGTAGAGAATCAGACTGGTAAAAGAATTAAGTGTGTGAGAACTGACAATGGTGGTGAGTTTTGTTCAATAGGGTTTGAATAGTTTTGTAAAGAATGAGGGATCAAGAGGCATAATACAACTCCTTATACCCCACAGAAAAATGGAGTTGCAAAAAGAATGAACATGAAACTAATGGAGAAGGCTAGGAGTATGCTTTGTGGAGTTGGCCTAGAATAAAGGTTTTGGGAAAAAGCTGTGGCCACTACTTGGTATCTGGTTAAAAGATTTCCTACATCAGCTCTTGTTGGTAAGAAACCCATGGAGGTGTGGTCTGGTAAGAAGCCTTCAGTTAGACATCTTTGTGTTTTTGGTTGTGAAGCTTATGCACATGTGCCTAAGGAGAAAAGATCTAAGTTGGAAAACAAGGCTGTAAAATGTATCTTCATCGGCTATAGTGTTGGTGTGAAAGGATACAAGATTTGGGATCCTATGATTGGTAAGGTTTTGTTTAGCAAAAATGTTATTTTTAGAGAGCTAACACCTTCTCCTATTGTTCTATAGCCAGATGAAAAAGAAATGAAAGAAGGTGTTGTTCAGTTGCCTCCTACCCCTGAGAAGGATGAATAAAGAGACCATGATGGATCTGATGATGAGGAGAGCTCTAACAGCTCTGAAAATTTAGAAGAAGAGGCAGAACAACCTCAACCTCAGCCCTTGAGGAGATCCATGAGAGAAAGAAAGAAACCAGAGAGATTTGGATTTTCTATGTTAGATTCCAGTTGTGCTTATGCCTTGATTACAAAAACTGATGAGCCTAGATTTGTGAAAGAGGCTATAGGTATGGAAGATGCAGGTTCCTAGATTAAGGCCATGGATGATGAGATGGATTCATTGGAGAAGAAAAAAACTTGGGACCTAGTACCTTTTTCTAAAGGATGGAAACCTATTGGAAGCAAATGGGTGTTTAAGAAGAAATTCTGTATAGATGGTAGTGTTGAGACGTACAAGGCTAGATTGGTTGCAAAGGGGTATTCACAGGTAGAGGGAATTGATTATGGTGAAATATTCTCTCCTTTTTCAAATATTACATCTATTAGATTTATGTTATCTCTAGCAGCATCATATGATTTAGAGGTAGAACAGATGGATGTGAAAGCAACTTCCCTTCATGACAATTTGGAGGAAGAGATCTATATGTCACAACCTGAGCACTATATTCAGAAAGGTAAAGAGTCTTTGGTTTGCAAATTAAAGAAGTCTTTGTATGGTTTGAAATAATCTCTTAGGATGTGGTACTTTAAATTTGATGCCTTTGTGTTGTCGATTGGTTTTCTAAGATCAAAATCAGATCATTGTGTTTGTTTCAAAGTTTACAATGATCACCTTCTTATTATTGCATTATATGTTGTGGATTGGGAAGGGTATGGGTATGATTTCTGATTTGAAGTCTCAGTTGTCAGCATAGTTTGATATGAAAGAGCTAGGGGAAGCCAGGTATATTTTGGGAATAGAAATCAGCAGAGATAGATCTAACAGAAAACTTTGGTTGAGTCAGAGTAAGTATGTGAAGTCTATGTTGGACAAGTTTAGCATGGCAGATTGTAGACCATTGTGTGTTCCTATTTCTATGGGAACAAATTTATCTATGGATGATTGTCCAAAATCTCTTAGTGAGGTGAAGGACATGAGAAAAGTACCTTATGCGAGTGTAGTTGGTAGCCTTATGTATGTTATGGTCTATACTAGACCAGACATTGCCCAAGTAGTGGGAGTCCTGAGTCAGTTTATGGCTAAACCTGGATGGGTACATTGGGATGTAGTTAAGAGAGTGTTTAGATATTTGAAGGGTACATCAGAGTATTCCATATGCTATCATAGAAACTCTTTTGGAGCTCTGTATTTAGTTTGTATTCATGGGTTTGTGGATTCAGATTGGGTAGGTGACATTAACAGCAGGAGATCCACCAGTGCCTATGTGTTCACTATGTTTGGTGGTTCCATCAGTTGGATGAGTAAGAAAAAAATTGTGGTCACTTTGTCCATGATAGAAGAAGAGTGCATGGCAGCTACTCATGCTTGTAAGGAAGCCATTTGGTATAAGAGACTATGTTCGGATGTTGGTGTTGATTCAGGAAAGATTAAAATTTGTTGTGACAGTCAGAGTGCTATTTTCCTTGCTAAGAATCCAACTTTCCATGCCAGAACCAAGCACATTGATGTGTGGTTTCCCTTTGTGAGAGATATGGTAGAGGATGGAAAGGTAAGTTTGGAGAAGGTAGATATAGTAAAGAATGTTGCGGATGTATTGAAAAAACCTGTGGGCACAAAGAAGTTTAGATGGTGTTTGGAGTCTATGGGCCTCTCGGCCTATAGCGGTTAAATCTTGTTATTTCCTTTGGCTCTTACAAGGTGTTCAAAAAGTGGGAGAATGTTAGGAATAAGGTGTCTCAACCTTGTATATTTCCTTACATTTGATATTATTTGTTTTGTAATTAATTATTTGCAAATAATGTATTTAAGTTTGATATCCATTTAGTTGAGTGGACATGTTGTGTTTTCACTCCACTTGGAAGATGACAAGGATGATCAAACTTGGTCTAGGTGGATCTAGGCATCCCATTCTATGGTAGAGGTTATTTTCCAAATGTCGGCACTTTGGACAATGTGTAAGGTAATCATGACTGAAATGGTTATGATGGATTCTTATGACGGTCATTAATATTTGTAAGAGCTAATTGTGAAATATTCGATGACGGGTGAAGACATGCAAGACATGTGGCAACTGATCATGTTGAGTACTGTAGACTCTTCTACAATGCATGGGGTTATCTTTGGAAGTTTCCCTAAAAAGGGAAGCACATGATATAAGCATTTTTTAGGGTTGCAAATCACAAAAAGAAGTTAGTGTATTGTTGGAATATTGTTATGCTGTCGAATTTGTCTTCAAGTGTCGATTATCTCCTAAAAGAACTTGCATTGCAAGTGTATTGTAAACAACAATAGCTTTGATTAATACATTGTGCAAGTTTTGGAGTGTTGGGGGTTTTTACCAAAAGGTTTTCCCCAGGGTAAATCATTGTGTCATTCTCATTTCTCTATGTATGCATGTTATTATATTATCATTTTGTAATTGATAAGGGTTAAATCTGAATTTGCACGATCCTCTTCTCAGGAGTTCAGCATAGGGAACTATTTTTCACACACTTAGTTTCCTTTCAGTTACCTTGGCATCTTTTCTTGCTTGCATACTATTACTTAGATTGAATACTTCAGGTTTAGGACCAACATTGGATGCATCTACTACACCATCATTGACAACATTTTTGTTTTGTTTCCACCATTTAGGCTTGGAGTTTGAGTTGTTAGGTTTGTTTTCACTTTGAAGAGTGATCTCCCCCTTTTTGACCATAAATTCTCTGATACATAGGGCATGCTTGATCATCCTGTCAAAGCTAGGGGAATCTTGCATTTGCAATGCGTAGTTCAATTCTAGTATCAAGTTATTGACAAAAATTTCCATTTTTTTAGGTTCAAAAATGGCTCTTGAATACCGTGCAAAGAATTTCCTCCACCTTTGTAGAAAGTGGGTAAAGGATTCGCCAATCTTTTGTTTAGTGTTTCACAAATCCATCATAGTCACGTCATGCTGGATATTATAGGATTAATGTTGGATGAACTATTTTATTAACTCCTCAAAATTTTTGACCTTGGGTGTAAGTTTTGAGAACCATTCCATGGAGTTGCCCCTAGACTCCTAGGAAACAGTCACATGAGGTAATTAGCTTCATGCATGTACTCTATGCTAAGAGCACAAAAATCTCAAACATGGTCATGTGGATCGGTCTCTCCCATATACTTGTCATATTTTGGCCATGCCACATTGGGAGGGAATGGAACCATAGTGATACTCTTGTCGAAAGGAAATGGACAAATGGAGTCCACCGAGTATTTCATTTTGGGTTTAGCCTTCTCTTTCTTGAGAGTCATAAGCTCTGTTTGCATTAAAGTAAGTTGTTTGGCAAGAATAGAAATAGGAGTTGGTATCTCCTTTTCTTTTAGTTTTTCCACATCATAATCCTTGGGTAATTTTACACCAGTAGATGCTAAATGGAGGAAGTATTTCTCTTTATCCTCATCAATCATCTTTTCCAATATCTTGTGGAACCTCTTGCTCTATTTGAGTATATCATACTCTTCTTCAGTGATGCCTTCCTCATTGCCTGACTCAAATAGAGGATGTTCAAATGTGGGTTCTTTTTTTTCATTGATATCTTTGTGCTTTTTGTTTTTTCTATAGTTATATTCTTCAAAAGCTGCACTACATTCGTGAGTGTTTCTATCCATTTGTGGAGAGTCTAGATCGAGTAGGGAACTGTGAGATTTTTCTCCTTGAAAGTGTGGTGATTTAGGAGGCACTTTTGATCCTTTAGACATGTACTTGTTGCATCTTGTATTAACCATGTGGTTGTACCTCAACTTTGTCAAAGTTTCTCAAGTGTCAGGTAGTATCTTGAATCATTCAAGTGAGTGTGTCTAGGTGGAATTATCATTTGTATCTTGGTGGAAGTAAATAATTCCAGCGTCAGAGGGTTAGAATGCCCTAATAGTGAGTTGGGAACCAAGTTGTTGTAAGAAGCAGATAGTCCACATGTATTGAGATGGATAATGAAAAACTGATTGGACATACAAGGTAGACATTTGAAAAAGTGTTTCAACAGAGCAACAGGGAGACCAGAAAAGACAATAGGGATAGAATAAAGACCCAAAAGGGTATCCAAATCAACTAAGTTTTCCTGAGAAGCTATTATAAAAATTCCCACTAGCCTAGATGCGACCTCCCAAATGTGAGCCTAGAAATATGGGATACGAGCTACTGATGACCCTAGATGCGAGCTGGAACCCTAGATGCAATGATGTGTTGACCAGATGTGAGCCAGGATACTAGATGCGAGCCAGGATACCAAAAATGAGCTAGGAAATTTGGGATGTGGTTTTTTGATGTCTCTATCAGATTTGATTAGTTTTGAAAAAATCATCTTGGAAGTGTGTGAAGTTTTCTGATTGCAGTTTTGCATTCTAAAACTTGTCAGTGAATGAAAACACATGTGTAGACCCAGGATTGAAATTTGTTTCTTATTTTGAAAATGTTATATTTTTAGTGATATTTAAGTTACATCAAGCATTGTTACATTGTGAAAGGGTGAAACAGGCACACATCTTATCCCTATTTCCTAGGTGGAGGATGAAAATCCTTGCTCATTGGCTTAGGTACACACTCAAATGCTAATCAGAATACTACCATCACCAAAAATGCAATGGCTCCAGTCATGATCTTGTATTAGCCGACTCCAAACGTAAGTTAGGGCACGATGTGATGAGTGTCTTGGGGAAATTACTTTTTTCCTTGCACAAGGATTATCACCCTTTTGGGGGTGAATTAGGAATTCTTTCAGTTTAAATGTTGTCTATGATTGGGCAATCTATTTGAAACTGTCACCCATAGAATTGCAGAAGGAAAAATTGAGGTGTATAGCCCTATGAGTACTCAAATATGTATAGTCTCGCAAGGAAGATTCAAGTGACTCTGCTCTACACACACCCAAGCATGTTCAAGGAATGATGTCAAAATTCCAGGAACAAAACTGATTCTGTCTTCTGAGGCTTTAGCCTACAAGGAAGAAATTATTTATAGTGAGTTGGAAGGGTTGGCGTAAAACCTATCCTCACTTGGGTCATTCCTGGGATATTTTTTCCTTAATTGGTAGGCTGTCTATTATTAAATAAGCATAGAAAGGATTGGCGAGCGTAGGATGTCTAGATTTCTGATTCCTCCGAAGAAGAAGAGCATACTCTCCTAATCCATGTCATTTTCTCCCAAAATAGTTTCAAGAAAATAGTTCGTTCCCTTAAGAAATATTGTGCTCGATTTAAGATGTTCCTACTTTATGGAAAATAGAATGCTTGAAAGTCAAGTTTGTATTGTTCAATTATCCACAATTTTAGATCAGTAGCTTGTTCAATTTGTAATCCCCAAAATTTAGACAATGAGATTGTTCATTTAGCCCACAAATTTAGTGCTTTGAGTTGTTCATTTATTGATCCAAAAGAAATTTAGTTATGTTTGCTTGGTTCAGTTATCTCCAAATTCCTTTCAACTCATAAACTGATGTGTGATTTTCTGATTTTCCTTAAAAGGAAAAGAGCATAGTCCTCTAGTCAGTTTAGTAGAAGATTAGAAAATGTTTTTAGTGTAAAAAGCATGTAAATAGAGGTCAAGAAAGGGGTTGAGCAACCTGAAAAATCATGTTAGTATTCTTTATTCAATTCCCAAGAAAACCTTTGATAGAAACCTGCAAACACTAGTTAGGCTGCTTTAAAAGACCAAAAGCCAAAGTGATCAAACTGTTAGAGGTTAGGCAATGAAGTACGCAAGATTTTTAACTAGATGTAATCCTAAAACATAGGATGTGATACCATATAGCGGATGCGAGCCCTTGTCACCAGATGTGACTTAATGTTCCATAGATGTGATTCTAAACCAAAAATGATCTGGGAAATCCTGAATGTGAGCCTCGTTTTCTATGGTGTGAGGGCATATCTTGGATGCGAGCCAAAATGACCAGATGCCATTCTGGACCTGAAAAATGGGAGGAAAGATTAGTGAAAAATGAGGTAAAAAAAATGAGGCAAATTTTGAATCGAGCCCCATGGTGGGTGCCATAAATGTGTGTGTGGAATATTACACTTGTTACCTATGACACAAGTACCATCAACACTCTTGAAACCATTGTAGCCAAAGTGGTAGAATTATTTGTGAAGTTGAGTGACTCCTCCAACTTTACCACTCTGATCAAAGATAAGTTAGCAAAGGTTGACAATGATATGAAGGAAAGTGAAAAGCTATTAGTAGCTTTCCCGAGCACCAGTTCAACTCACTTCTTAAAATTCAAGTATCTAATAGGACTTTAGGCTAAATTATTGAAAGAAGAAGCAAGAAATAGAGAGTCCCTCACAGACATACAAATCTAGTTCCTACCCCACATGGATATCAATAAAAAATGTATGCCAAGACACTCATACATGACAACAACTTCTCTATTTCTGAAACTATGGTGGAGTTGTCTGGAGAACTTCAAATTGAATTATAGATATTGAAGACACTACAGGAGAATTTGGACAACACTTTGTCTCAAATTATGAAGGTACATAGTGACTTTTTATCCTACTTTGGGATCACTGTGTAATTCTAGAATTTTGTCAAAAATAAGGGGGAAAAGGATATCATTGTAGATTGTATAGTATACATAGTGTTCAATATATATTATGGAGAAAATATACCCTACAAAATAGTTTTGAAAAATTCAAAAATAGAGCAAGTCAGACCCGAGAAGAAGAACAAAGTCAAACCCAAGCAGTCAATAAGGGGGAGATTTTTGGACTTAACAGTTGCAGAAATCAATGATAAAGTGTTTTTGTCACTAGTGCCAAAGGGGGAGATTGTAGACCCTATGGAAAGACATATTTTCAATTAGTGTCAAAACACTTAAGACATTCTGACTCACTTGAGTGACAGTATGACCCAAGTGACAGTTACGAGGCCAACATAGTATATATTTTTATATATTATTTTGTAATTGAAAGCCGACTTGGAGTGTTGTATATTTGCATATGATATATATGTAAGATAAGTTGTTCAATCAAGTGTGTAAAAGTTGTAAGTAGAAAGTAGAAAGTTTTGTAAGATGAATATATGTGTAGAAGACATGCGAAAGAAGATTAACTAAGTGCAAAATTATTTTGGACAATAGAGACTCATCTATCACTATCAAGTGATCAATTATATTCAAAGGATCATGATAAAAAATTACAGTTGCATAGAATAGATCAACAACTGATTCATTCTCATAGGTGGATCAACAAAATCCTTTAACAAGGTGGACCTAATAGTCCTTTCTCTAAATCTCTCAATAGAGTTGCACTACATCTTGTATTGTAATAAATACTTTAACAAGGTGGACCTAATAAGTCCTTTGTATGATTCTAACAGGGCAGACCATCAAAAGTGGTCGTTGTAAGCTTTAATCAGCTAAATTTATTACTGTAGTACTAAATCTTCTGGGTATCATCCCCACCCAAGTTTTAGTTTCTTTGGAAGGTTTCTGGGTAGCCAAATATTATGTTATGAGTTATGTGTTCTTTAATTTTAGTTCTATGCATGTTAATCATTCAAGTCAATTGTAGATTAAGTTTTATTGGTTCCTGATTCACCCCCCTCTCAGTCACTGGGCACACTATATATTTCCAACATAAACAAATGGTGTTAATATCATCAAGATAGAATAGGTTACCTTTTTTCTGTTCACCAGTTCTGATCAACCTTCCTGATTCATTAAATATCTTTGCCTTTTTGTTCTCAAATGCAACTCGGTGACCTGTTTTATTCAGCTATGAAACATTCAATATATTATAGTTAAGTCCTTTCACCCAATATTCATTTTTGCATCTGATCAGATTATTCAACATTATGGTTCCTTTACCTTCAACTAGACAGGATGATTCATTACCTATTCTTACTGATCCACCATTATAATACTCAAAATTTTCAAACTTTTGTTTATCTCCAGTCATGTGGTGAGTACAACCACTATCAATAATCTAGACATCATTTTTACTAACCTTAGATATGAGTACAGTCTCAATATACCTTTCCTCTTCATCTGAATCACCTTCATGGAAACAAATACCACCTCAATATCTTCATCAGATTCAGTGTCAGTATTCTCAGCCAGGTAACAAGATTTCTTCCCTTTGTCCTTGTAGTCTCGGTTGTCTCTTCTATCAGATTGTGGGTTTCTTCGATAATCTCTGTCATCACCTATATCAAAATTCTTTTCATATGATCTATCACTGTTTCTCTCTTCTTTTATTTTATTAGGACATCTAGCAGAAAAGTGTCCAATCTCTTTACAATTAAAACATACCAATGGTAATTTACCTTTGTATCTACCTTTTCCTTTCTACAATCTTCTATCCATTAGTGCTTCAATCTCATCAAGTTCTTGGTCATCACTATCACTTTCACTATCATTTCTCATAGTGTGTTTATGACTTGACTTTATTTTCAAAGAAGATTTAAATGTAGACTCAATAGATAGTAAGACACTATTATCAAAGCTATTCATCTCAAATGAAATAAGTCTACCAACCAAACTATCTAGAGTGACATTTTTATTTTCTACTGCTCTCATTTCTTGTATAGAAGATACTCTAATAGCATAAAAAGACCATAAGGTTCTTAGGATTTTTCTTACCACTATTTCTTCTTCAAGTACACCTCTGACTCCTCATATAGCATTGACTACCTATTTGATTCTGCAGCTATACTGAGTGATGTTTTCTCCTTCTTTCATTCTTAGGTCATCAAACTTTCCTCTTAGGATTTCTGCCTTAGCTCTTCGCACATTTGCATCTCCTCCATGTAATAGCTTCCATGTACTAGCTATAATGGAATTGTGTGTAATGAGAGGGGAGGAGTGAATCAGTACCCTTTAAAATGTTTAGTTAATTAATCTTTATCCTTTAGTAATCAATTCCTTGCATTACAAACCATATGTGCTATTCTTATCTTACGCATGTTATATCAATTCATAAACCCAATTTACATGTAAAAATTCATAGAAACATTCATGAAATGTAATGACACAAGACACAAGACTTGGTAACACAGAAAATCCCTGTTAAAAGGTACAAACTACGGTGGGGATGAAACCCACAAAACTTCACTATCTACAGAATGGAAGGGGTTAGTTAAGGATTACAAGTTTGATCCCTTTTGATGATCTTAGCATGTTAGGAGTAACATGTTTAGAGTGGTTAAGGTCTACTCTATTAAGAGCTTTAGCTACATTCTTTAGTGTGCACTTAGTTAAGAGATTTACAAAGGATTTTTAAATCCACCTTCTCAAAGAATTTATTCTATTTGCTACACTTGTTAGAATGTGGTCAAAAGTATATATTGACTAGCGTGTATGAAATCTAGAATTTTTTATTACACATCCATTAAACATTACATGAATATAATGTATCACCTATAGTGATTGATCAATACCTTTGTTTTTCTCAGTAGCCTTGAATATGGTTCTTGATAACCTATTTCATCTTTTGTTGTCTCTCTGCATAAAACAATGTCTCTAATCCATAGAAGTGTCTGCGGCTACAATCATCATCACATCATGTTGTTCTAATTGATTACACATCTATTTATACAATGATTTTTACCTAAATGAGTTTCATGCATAACAATGATAACTCTATGATCAAAGGTTTACTACTTGACCTTGATCTCCTAGTTTGCATGTTTCTAATCAGTTAGAATGATTAAAACAATTACAATTAAATTGCTTTTCCCTCAAGAAATGGATTTAAAGAAAATAAAAAAGCTAAATATAAAACACAAGTGTTTTATCTGACGTGGAATTTAGATCCACATTTATCAGGATTATAACTATCTCTTCGTAGACTGGTGCTCGGGTTGCTCTGTAGTCTGCCTTTCAGGTTCCTCTATGAACTGTCTGTCAGGTTCCTCTATTATATGCTCTGTTGAGTTCCTCTATTGGGTTACTTTGTTAGTTCACACTGTCAAGTTCCACTTCAACATTTTTGGGTTGCACTTGTAAACTGGGTCATCAGTTTACATTGTAACCTGCACTATCGGGTTACACTATAAACTTTGTTGTCGGGTTCCCTTTGTGAAGTTGTTTGTCAAGTTGCACTAAACCTGTCTTTTGGTGTTAGTATTACCGATGGTACAAAATTGTTTTCTTTTGATTACTAATGGAAAAACATGTATTCAATCTCCCCCTTTGACATTAGTATCAAAAATTGATATGTGCAAAAAATAAAATATTTAGTATATACACAATGTGTTCACCTTGACAATATGACTCCCCCTATGTATATGCCGGTATAGTATATGTATATTTATGTAAACTTGCCTATATACTATTCTCCCTTTTCACCTTATCTTCCCCCTTTATCATATCATTTTCCCCCTTTTTGGATAGTAAGGGCAAAGGTGTAATTACTTACAACTTGTCAAAAATGTGGGAATAGGAGTTCTTCATGTCTTCCATCATTTTCTCCCATTTCTCCTGAAGGTGTTCCAGAGCCATGTGCTCCAATGTAATCCTTGCGTGCATATCATAGATGTTGTTAGTGATAGACATCTCCAGGGTGGCAATCAATTTTCTTTCCGTTGTCATATGTTGTTGTAGTAGTGTAAGATTTGATAGGAGTATAGCCTATAGCTCGATTACCTCATCTCTAAACTTTTATTCTCCCTCTTGAATCTTAAGTCTCAACTTCTTTTCTTCCATTACCTTTTCGTAATGCAACTGATTGCATTGTTAATGGTTGAGAGACCTTGTGCACTAGTTGTAAGATCTGCATCTATTTTTGCAATCTTTTCACTATTTTCCTTAGTGAAGTTCTCTAATGTGATTAACTTCTGAATTAAGGTTATAGCTTCTAAAATGATTGGTTCCAATTCATTTACTAGTTCAGATAGCTTTACCTTTTTCTCGACCACTTCTTGGCTAATTTTCTCTTTCAATTTGTATTGGTACTTTTGTTCTGCTTTTTCTTCAATGGCCTTCTCTCCATCCACATTCTATGATGTAATGGCTTTGATAAGAATGGCTAGTTGATCAATGATAGAAGCATTTTGATCAATGTCTATATTAGGTACAATCTATTGTATTATTTCCTTGTTTGTTTCAAGTACCTATGTATCCTTTGTCTCCTTCTTAAGATTATCTTGGATAGCTTTTCTTTTACAAAGTTATGCATACTTTGTAAGTTACTCTGGATCCAATGTCCTCAGATCATAGTCTACTATTTCAATTATCTCTTCCAGTGTGACTGGATTCTCCTCCTCCTCCTCCTCCTCCTCCTTCTGCTTCTTCTTCTTAGAAAGTGTTGTGGAGGCACTTGTATGTAGTACAATATCAAATTCCTTTGCTTGGTCTGATGTGCTTGATGAAGGCACAGGGGGTGTAGTGGCTTTTTGCTGCTGCTTAGTGTCTACCTATCAATTTGGGGCGGACGTCTCCACATCAACCTTTTCTTTATCTGTAGCTTCTCCTTTGGTATCCTTAGGAGTGGCATTAGCTTGATTCTCTTCTTCACCTTTATTTTCTTTTTGTTCTCCATCTATTTATTTTTGTTCTTCATTTGTTACATTCTACTCATTTTGTTACATTATGTTCCTCTTCACCCTTATCCTTGGGTATTCTTACATTAGGCTCGGGTGACTTATCCTTTTGAGAGATGATATTGATAGCCTGTATCAATAATGGAATTTGTCCCAGTATATTCACCTATGCAACATCCATTGTTGTATCTTGTTCCTTGGGCTTCTCAGAGGTAATAGTAACATTTGTGCATTTGAAAGTGGGTATCTGCAAGCTGCATGAAAAACACACACTTCAATAGATCCTTATATGGTTAGCGAGTTAGAAAACAAGATATCTGAAAACAATAAACAACTACACTAACCTAAACCAATCTATTGTGTTCTAGTAGGCAGGAGTATGAGCTTTCTCTCAGGTTATCACAAGATCCGGGACTACACCAATAACCTAAATGAAGGATTTTAAAGCTATGATAAATGATCTAAAATGATAGATGCAAGATGCAGATTTTTTGTTAATCCAAGCTAATTATGATTCAGTTTTAAAGCACCAAATTGAATGCTTTTGATAGATTTTCATAACACCAAATTGAAAATGTGCTCTAAATTAGATTTGCATGTTTTAAAATAATAACAAAAATTAAAGCTAAATTATTAATGCTAAGAATGCTAAAACATAAAAAACTACATAATAACAATGCAAAAATTAGGATCTTTTGTGAAGGAAAATAGTTTCTCTTTTATAGAAATCCCTCTCGAATCGACGGTCGAGATCGAAAGAAAAGAGTGAATCAGATTCCATTGAAGAAGCACAATCCATGTGGAAGCAATCTGATTGGTTGAAAGAGTCAGTTGACTCAACTAACTAATCAGTTATTTTGGAAACTTCCAAAATCATTTTTCAGTTAACTAAAATGTTTCCAAAATGATAAATAGTGGAGAATCAATTAACTGAGTGGAACTGCATTGTTTCTATTTTGGATAATTAGTTAACTGGATTTGATGATTTTATATGTATTTTTAATAATTTAAATGATTTTGAATGCATATTTGTAATTATTAATTAATTTAATTCCCTTTTTTGATTTAAATGAAAATTTAGAAATTTTATTTAATTAATATATCAGAATATCAATTAAATAATTAACATAAGGTTTATTTGCCAATGTAATGTGATTTTAGGGATTAATTAATTAATCAAGTAAGATGATCGATTAGGACGTAGGGTTTAGGCCACATCAGTTTGAATTTGATGCATTGCCTATTTGATTTAGGACTTAGGGTTTATCAAGATTAGGGTTTCTTGATTAATTGTTGAGATTGGGGTTCTAGGGTTTAGATGAGCATTTTTATGTGATTACATTTGCCCCTCTTTGAATTGATGTGCAATCAGCGCATTGATTCAAAGACTTGTTAGTGATGAGATCAAGAATAGTTTGATTTTAAGCGATGAAACCATTGTTTTGAAGAAGAAGACTGACTTCAAGCTTGTTTGGATGAAGAATGATCAAAAGATATAAAATAAAATGATCAGCTTGATTTGAAGCGATGAAACTGAACATCTATTAAGAAATCTTAAAACCTTTTGATTGGTTTGAATGAATAACCCATTTCATTAGAAGCGATGAAACTGATTACCATTTAGAGATTTGATTAGCAATAAAATTGACTTGATTTGAAGCAATGAAGCCAATTTGATCAATGTATCTGGTTTCAATAATGAATAGATCATATAAGACTGATCTTGTCTAGTTTTGAGTGTGTTCACTACTGTATAAGACCATTGATTATGTTGCCTTTGATTTAAGATGATCTCAACTTGACTTGATGCTATGAAGTTGAGATGCCCCAAGTGATGGGGTTTTGATTGAGGATGTGATAACTAAAATGTTGTTGTCTTGATCTTGCCCCCTCGGGAGAAAAATCAAAATATGTCTAGGTGCCCCAGTGATGAGTAGCAATTCGATAGATAATATGATGCAAGAAGAAGCTGATCTGATTAGAAATAGGTCCCAAGTTGTTAGGAGAAAAGATGTACTTGATGGGAGGTCTCGTTTGACTGAGATTGACCAAAAGTATGATACATGGATTGATTAGAAGAAAAGTAAGAGATATTTCCATTGGTTGTGTAAGTGGTCAATTACAGTTGACTAAAAAAGTCAAACATCAAATTTTGTTTTTGATCCTAAAAATGGAATCAAGATAGTTGAATTAGCAAGGGGTGTCATGTTCACACACAACTGATGACTTGACTAAAGGAAGATTGATCGATAACTCAGATCCTTCACATTGGAGAGAGATATCAATATTATATAGATTTCAACAATATGCAGATGCAAATGCAGATGGAAGACTAACATGAATACAACCTAAGGAGTAGTCACTAAAGCTTTAGTTTTGAAAATTTTCATCATTGACCATTTTTTGGAACATTGGAGTTGATACAATCCTTACTGGTGCCACTGTGACCATAAGAATATGAATATGAATTTCATCAAATAAGATATGGGAAACCAACGTAAGCATCAAGGCACAACAACAAAGATGACCTAAACATTGTTTCCAGTTGATGTTGCAAAAGTACACCAATATCAAGACATTCAAAGCCAAGATAACCATGACTGCGATCTTGCGTAAACAAGAAGAGCAATAAAAGTGAAGGAGATAGTTTTGACCTCACCTTGGCGTACAAATAAACAAGATCGAGGGATGTGAGGCTTTTCCTCCTTAATGAAGGAGCTCTCATCACATACAACCAGTTTAGTTGACATTGCTAGATCATTGGGACCTCACCAACAAGAAGTAGATAAAGAAAAGATTAACAAAAATAAATGAGAACAGACAACATACAAAGAGAAGTTTAACATACGTCAGCCAGTTTCAAAGTTTTCAGATGTGTATATGTATGAGGTGTTGAGAAACACCATCATTCTTGTGAGTGTGATGTGTTTGGTTTCTATCAATCTATTGTTTATGTTTACGGTATCCAATGTGTGTTAAGAAATATAGATGTATCCCAGGATAGTGTGTTGAGAAAAACCTGTTTGCGTCAGTAGCAAGTTATCCTTCAGAATGATAAGATTACTGACTCTGGTGTAAGCCAAAGATGTAATCAAATTTGGGGACCCATGCCCCTCGTAGAATGATGATGACTAAATTGAATCATACTGTGAGGAAAAATCTGATCTGATTTCCCCTAGGTTATGACTCTGGATTAGTTTCTAGTTAAGAGGGTTCTCAGAAGAACCAGGGTGTCACAAAAGTGACTAAAAGATATGTACAAACTGAAGCAAAGGATTGATGCCAAGACTGAGCATTAATACATGGAACACTGAGTATAAGAGGCACTTGTTTACCAAGTTTTCACCTAATTGGAAGAGATTCTATTTTTTCTACTATAGTGCCTGTTTACCTAGTTTTCACCAATGCACTTTTTGTTCTTTTTCAAAAAAATTATATTTTTATATATTTTTATTTTATTTTTACTTTTCTCTTTTTTAATTTTTTTGATTTTTCTCTTTTTTGATTTTTTTTTTATTGATGCATCAAGGCGCCTATTGCTAGGTTTTCACCAAAATAATCATTTTTTCAGGACTTTTTTCAATTTTTAGTCTTTTTTCATAATCATAAGTATGTACATGGTGCTGATCACCAAGAATGCTTTAGGTGTAGAAATTATTTAGATGGAGAGTGTTGATGGGCTCTCAAAGTGGTTCTCCTTCAGGTGTAGAGAGTCAATATGGTCTGGAGTCAAATGTTGCAGTAATGATATAAGGACCCAACTAGTTGGGTTAAAACTTCTCCTTCTACTCTCTATGTGACTGATTATGGGGATTTTCTCTCAACACAAGGTCACCCACCTGAAGTTCTCTAGGTCTGAATTTCTTGTTGTATCCTCTAGACATTATTTTCTGATAAGCTTTGAGGTGATCAAAGGCCACTTTCTGATGTTCATCTAGTAGCTCTAATTCTTGGAGTTTCAAAACTCTGTATTCTTCATATGGTATAAGTCTGTGCAAAGAAACCCTAAGAGAATGGATTTCTACCTCTAGGGGTAAGACTGCTTCTGCCCCATAAACTAGTGCAAATGGGGTTGCCCCTATAGGAGTTCTGATGCTTGTTCCATAAGCCCATAATGAAGGATTGATCTGCAGGTGCCAATCCCTTCCATACTTGTTAACTGTATGATGCAAGATTTTTAGCAAATTTTTATTTGAGGCCTCAACCTATCCATTACCTTGCAGGTAATATATGGAAGAATAGTGTTGTGTGATTTTGAATTTTGCACACAACTCATCTATGGTATTGTTCTTAAATTGTCCTCCATTGTCAGTGATGATGGAGGAAGCTATGCCATAGCGAAAATGATGTAGTTTAGAATGAACAATGAGACTTGTTGTCCAATCGCTTTAATGAGTCAGACTACTTCAACCCACTTGGTGAAATACTGAGTAGTTGTAATAATGAACTTGTGTCCATTAGAAGATGAGGGGTAAATATGCTCGATGAGAGCAAATGCCCATTGTTGAAAGGGCCAATGTGTGACAAAAGGAATGAGCTCCCTTGCTGGAGTGTGTATAATATTGCTATGCAGCTGTCATTTCTTATAAGCTTTTGTAAACCTGATAGCTTCTTTCTCCATATCTAGCCAATAATACCCCGCTCTAAGAAATTTTTAGGCCAGGGTCAGACTGTTAGAATGAGACCACAAATTTCTTCATGGACTTTAGATAATGCACATTTGGAGTCTTCTTTTTCTAGACACCTAAGAAAAGTACCGTCTAATCCTCATTTATACAAATCATTGGCCATGAGAACATACCATGAGGCATTGTAGATGAGGTGTTGTTTTTCATTTCTAGTTAGTCCATCAAGAATGACCTGATGGCACAAGTAAGAGTAGACATGGTGATAACGGGAGGATTCAATGACTGAACATACCATTTGGGATTCGGGGGATTTGTCGAAAGGGAAATGGATTTCTTCCACCAGGAACTCATAGAGAAAATATTCCTCATGTGGTGGCGAGGATGCTAATGTAGCCATGGCATCAGATGCCCTATTGTATGTCCTTGGGACCTGCTGGAATGTGATGAAAGTGAAATATTTATTAAAGTCATCAACCATTAATTTATAAGGCATGAGTTTGTCATCCTTAGTCTAGTATACATCATTGATTTGGTTGATTACAAGTTGAGAGTCACCATGGACATGTAACTCTGAAACATTCCATTCAAGAGCCAGTTTGATTCCATTTACCAGTCCTTCATATTCTACTATGTTGTTGGTACAAGGAAACAAGAGTTTGTACACCTTTGGAATGGAATAGTTTTGAGGAGTTAGAATCAAAATCCTAGCACCTGAACCTGGTTGTGTGAAGGATCCATCAAAGAAAATTTTCCAAGATCTATGAGTGATGTGCAAAATAGATCCATCTAGGAAATCATCATTGATTGGTTCATTGTCCTACAGTGGAGCATCCACCAGTTGATCTACAATTTCTTTCCCTTTGATTTCTTTATGCTCAATATACTCTATGTCAAATTCACTAAGAAGCATAACCCATTTAGCGAATCTTCCAGTGAGGGTAGCTTTAGTTAGGAGATACTTCAAAGGGTCAATTTTAGCCACCAGTTTGAATGAGTGAGCCAACATGTAGTGACACATTTTTTGAGATGAAAAGACTATTGCTAGGCATGATTTCTTGATCATAGAATAGTTCATCTCATAGGATACCAATGTCCTACTGATATAGTAGATAGTACGTTCTTTCTTGTTTTCATCTTCTTGTGTTAGAAGCTCCCCTAGTGATGTTGAGGTAGCTAAAATGTATAGAACCAATGGTTTACCTTGTTGAGGTGGCATGAGTCCTGGCGGGTTTGCTAGGTACATTTTGATTTGATTGAAACTTTTTTCACATTCTTCACTCTATTGATAAGTAATTCCCTTGCGCAGAGTCTTGGTAAATGGTTGTGCTCTATTAGCCAACTATGAGATGAACATTCTGATAGAATGGATTCTCCCTTGGAGTGTTCTCATTTGACTGATGTTCTTAGGAGATGGCATTTCCAGTATCGCTCGTACCTTTTCAAGATTGACCTCTATGTCTTTAGCTGAGATAATGTAACCCAATAGCTTGCCAAATGTAAAACCGAATGCACATATCTTGGGATTCAACCTTAATTTAAACTTTTACATTATGTCCATGATTGGGCCTAAGTCTTGTAGGTGCATAAATCTTTTCATTATTTTAGAAAGAGTATCATCCACATAGTGTTCCATGGTTTTGTGCATCATATCATGGAAGATAGTTGTTACTACCATTTGATAGGTAGCTCAAGCATTTTTCAAACCAAAAGGCATAAAATTCCACTAGAACGTTCCCTAGGCACATGTGAAGGAAGCCTTTTCTTGATCCTCTGGCACAATCTTGATTTGGTTATACCTAGAGAAACCGTCCATGAGAGGATACATTTCATACCCAGCTATAATGTCTACAATCATGTCAATGTTAGACAAAGGAAAGTCATCATTTTCACATGCTTTATTTAGATCCCTAAAATTAGTGCAAACTCTAATGGATTTTTCTAGCTTTGATACTGGTATGATGTTGGAAATCCATTCTGCATAATCAATAGCTTGGATGAATCCAACTTTGAGTAGTTTTTCCAGTTCAACCTTGATAAGTAATGCAACATGAGGGTGCATTTTTCTAAGTTTTTTTTTACAGGTTTTACCCCAAGAGCTATTGAGAGATGGTGCATGATAAGATCTAGATCTAAACTAGGAATATTTGAGTATGTCCATGCAAAGTTTATCTTCTTCTCTTTAAAGAAGTCTCTGAATTCCTTGAGCTCTTCTGCAGATAAGGATTTAGCCACATGAATGATGTGCGGGTGTTCCTCTGTACCAATATTTACGGGTTGAGTTGGGTCTATGAGCACTAATAATCGTTCCTATAAATGACTAGGAAAGACATCAAGCATCCCATCCTCAACTGTCTCAGAGAGGTTTTTGCCTTTGGATGTGTCTTTTATTTTTACTATTTTGGGTTTTCAAACTGCCACAATGTGGTTTTCTCCTTCAGACCCTTTTCTTTTTTTCATTTTTATTTTATAATTGAGATAATTGATGTCCGCTTCACTCATGCTCACACTAGGTTCACTTGTGGAAGAAGTGATAGGATTAGAAACATTGAGATAGAAAGCTAAAGCATAATCATTGGGAAATGTAGTCATTTCAGCAAGTTGTCCCTGTAAGGACCAATCAATGAGTTCAGGGTGCTTTAGTGGTAAAGGTTCAATGGGTTCAAGGGCGTTCATGATATATTCATCATAGATGGAAAATGTTAGGTAGATTCCTAGACCTGAACCTTGTATAAACGTGTTTGAATCAGAAAGTTCCCTAACGGTATCATCAAAGCCCATGTCAAAAACAAGAGGTCCCAATTCATCAGACCTAACCTCTAAGCCTTCACCTACTTCAAGCATGGGTACATATCATTGAACTGTATCAACCTCTTTGTCTAAAGTTCCTTCTAAAATACTATCAAACTTGTATTCATGGGAGTCTATTTCATCATTAGTTTTCATATCAAGGAAATGAGTGAAATATACTCTTTGCCCCCAATTTGGATGATTTTTGTCTAAAAACTCTGCTATGGTTAGAATCCTTTCTTCTATATCGTGGTCTTGTTTAGATGTAGTACTGATTAAAAGTCATTGGTGATTCCTCTAGAACACACTCTTCAGTCGTGTTGACCTGGGGTGTTTCTTCTTCAAAGAGAAGAGCCAGAAAATTGGGAGGAATAGGGGAAGGATACTCATCCTCTTCATCAGAATCGTCAGAGTCATCCCACTTAGGAGTGGGTGTGTCAGTGCTTTGTTCTATTTTGTTCTTCTCTTCTTCATCTAAATGAACCTGATGTCTCTTTCCTTCATCTAGATGATTCTTTTCTCTTTGTTCTTTCCTGGATTATAACCCTAGACCAGTTATGTCTCTAGGTTGTTTGAATTTAATAGAGATTGGTTATTTAAGGCCATTTAGACTACATCCAATGGGTCCTTTACCTGATTAGCCCATTTTACAAAACTAACTCATACCCCACTCCAAATTTTTGCGAGGATATTTCATGTTGTTTGACCTGATTATTTTTAGGTTCTTTATATAGCCAATCCAAAATGTCTTGTTTTTCTTTTTCATCCTCTAATTCGGCTTTAAAAAAGTTACCATCATAGATTTCTTGAGGTGTTTTTAGTGTCATATTTTCCAAAGGTCTCCCTTAGGACCTAGGTGATGTGAGAAGAGATGTGATTGATAGTACGGGTTCCACTGTGTATCCACCCATACCAGTGCCCTTTATCTTGAGTTTCTTTTCAATTTCCTTCAGAAAATTTGTGGCTGATTCAAATTTGGATGCCTCACTGTTATGCAAGACTAGTGTGTCTTCTACTTGTCTTAATGCGTTACAGGCATAGCTAGTGTCAGCAGGAATAGTTACCTCTACACCATTAAATGAGAACTTAACACACTGATGGAACGTTGATGGCACTGCTTGTATGTCATGGATCCAGGGTCTTCCCAATAGGATGTTGTAGGCTAGAGGGAGATCAAAAACTTGGAAGGGAACATCCCTCTCAATAGGACCCACTTGGATTGGTAAAGTGAAAAGACCTTTAGAAGATCTTTCATGTTCATCATATACCTTGATAGTGATTTTCTTTTTAGGATCAATGAAATTCTCAGAAAAGCCTAGTTTCTCGATTAACCTGTATTTGCACATATTCAACCCTATGCCTCCATCTATCAAGACCTGTTTGACATGATATTTTTGGATCATGACTTTGATATGCAAGGGGAGATTGTATGGATGATTTAAAGAGTTGTCATCTTCTTCTGAGAATGATAGGTAAAGTGGCAAGGTTAAGTGACCCACCATGGATTGAAACCAATCTAGATCCAAGTCCTTAGGGTCATTGGTAGTTGATAGCACTTTAACTAGGACCTCTCGGTGAGATGGAGAGAGTTTGAGCAATTCGAAGATTGAAATTTGGTAGATGCTCTCTGCAATTGCTCGACAATGCTATAGTCTGCAGTATTGGATGAAGTCAGTTGTTTGGAATATGATAATTTAGAGGTATCCACAATAGATTGTTTGCTAAGAGGTATCCCAGTTTTTGATACCGACAGTTTATTGGAAGACAATGAAGGGTTGGAAGATCCGAAACCCCTAGGGTGACCTTTGCTTGCGCTCAGGTGACTGCGTTGCCATATCGAGACTCTTTCTCTTTATTTTTGATAATGATGACATTGCAATATTTAGAATGAGATGGCTCAAGCATGTTAATGACATTGTAGTCATCATCAAAATAAGTGTGATTTATTTGAGCACCTTTCTATGAATTTTATCCCTTGTGATGTTCTGGGAAAGGATCTTTGAATTCCTTATGATCAACATTATTTTTGTGATTATCAACTACAATTATTTCATTATCAATGAGATCTTGGATCTCATGTTTGAGCCTCATGCAATTTTTTGTCATATGTCCTTTGTTTCTATGTTATTGACAAAAATAATTGTCTCTCCACACTAGTAGAATTTGGGCAATAAATGACCAAGTGACTAAAACTTTTAGTCATGTGACTAAAATTTTTAGTCACATGACTAAAACTGATCATGTTCTACCCATTTTTTGCAATTCACAAATATAAATGACTAAATAAATGACCAATTTGGTCATCGGGTAAAATCACTACTAAAATGACT
Organism: Thuja plicata; assembly: GCA_018584345.1. Lineage (NCBI taxonomy): Eukaryota > Viridiplantae > Streptophyta > Pinopsida > Cupressales > Cupressaceae > Thuja > Thuja plicata. The sequence goes on from MU226534.1 coordinate 1,439,447, forward strand.
AAATAAATGTCTAAATAAATGACTAAATAAATGACCAATCTGGTCATCAGGTAAAATGACTAAATAAAT
>MU226534.1:1439615-1453181 GCA_018584345.1 Thuja plicata
GACCAAATAAACGACCAAATAAATGACTAAATATATGACCAAATCAATGACCAAATAAATGACTAAAATAGTTTAGTCATAAATTTGGTCACGAGATAAATGACCGGCAATAAACTACCAATGGTCATGTGACCAAATTTGGTCATTTATCTACAATTTTTGGTAGTTTATTTGGTCATATATTGCTATTTTTATACTAGTGCCACCATTTAGGTTTGACCTATAGATCATATGGTTTGGAGTTATTTGGCAATGTGATCAGCTTGTTTTCCAGTAGAGTCTTAAGTTGAGATTCGTAGGACTCACCTAAAGAGTCAAAGGCTCATTTGCATATAATCCATGGTTTGTCTTTCAACAAATTGCTGACCCCTTTAGAAGATGAGGATTTAGTGAGATTTTTAGCAATTTTAAGGGCCTTTGAGCCACTTTTCAGATTGAAGACTGTTGGTTTTGACTGGGGAGTAGAATGATCGACTAATCCGTCATTTACCACATGCTTTTTTTTGTTCCAATATTTAGTCTTGTCTTTAGATTTGGAACCAAAATTGTTTTCCTTATAGAGGGTAATGCCACCCTTTTTAACAAGCACATCTTCTATTTTTATTGCATTTTCCACCATTTTTTCAAAAGAGGGTGGACATTGCATCTGAAGGGGATAGTTTAGTTCTAGAATTAGAACACTAGAGAAAATATCCATCTTTTTAGATTCAGGCACGATTCATGGATATCTAGAAAACATCTTTCTCCACCGCTGAAGAAAGGTCAGGAAGGGTTCTCCTATGTTTTTCTTCGTGTTACATAAATCAATCATCGTCACAAGACGTTGGATATTTTTAGAATACTATTGCAAGAACAAAATCATCAGCTCATTGAAAGTTTTAATACCAGTGGGTAACTTTGAGAACCACTCCATAGCCTGGCCACTCAAAATCTGAGGAAAGAGATGAATACGATATGTCTCATCATGCATAAATTCTGTACAAAGAACAAAAAATTATTGGATGTGATCTTGTGGATCAGAGTGACCATTGTACTCATCAAATCATGGGATTTCAACTCCATGTGGGAACACAGGTAAGTAAAAATATTTATCAAAAGGAAAAGGACAAATTTTGTTTAAGGAAAACTTTGTGTTAGGTTTTTCCTTTTCATTTTTGAGTTCTTGTAATTTCATTTGCAAATATTTCATTTGTTTATCCATGAGTGTCATGGGAGTTTTTTCTTATTTAGAAATGATATCCTGAGCTTTGAAGTGAGGTGGAAGTTGAGCGCCTTTCTCTACTAGGTCAAGGAAATATTGTTCCTTATCCTGATTTATGATTGCTTTCATGAGTTTTACGAACCTCTTATCTTGGAGACATTCAAAAATCTCTTCCTCCTCTGGTTCTAATGGAATTGAGGAGTGGTGACTATTGTGATTATTGGTACTATTATAGAGGTCTCTCTATCAAGACTTACCTCGAATTTATCTTTCTTTCAACATCCTAGGACTAGGTAACTTATTCTACGGGGATAGTGATTTAGGAGGAGTTTGAGGATCTCTCCCAAAAAGAGGATTCTCTCCAAACAAGGAGTTGTCTTCAAATGGGAATCCTTGTTCATGAAGTTTTGTAAAATGAATTCTAGTTCGCATAGGCATAAATAATTGTTAGTAATAACTGAGAGGGGGGGGGGGGGGGGAATCAGTGGCCTAAAAAATTAANGGGTGAATCAGTGGCCTAAAAAATTAATCCTTAAATCAACCCTTAAAACTTATTATCACTTTTAAGTCTCTAGTTATATTCAGTCCTATAAGATGAATGCCTTGAAATACTTATAACCAATTACTACTTGTCAGAATGCTTTGTAAAACCTTCTTCTATATGTTTACCGATAAGCAGTCTTTCATATACCGAAACACAATAAATAGCTAGAGTATATTGATCAATCCAGAATTGCATACGTGAAATGTAAAATAGTAGAGTAATGAAACATAAACACATCACACATGGATTTTTAACATGGAAACCTTGTTAAGGAAAAAACCACTGGGACCGGTACCCATAATTTTTACTCTTCTGAAGTGAGCTTGGTTAAGAGCCAACCCTATTAAAGGTTACAAACACACTGTTAGGTGTGACCTTGTTAGAGGATTTGAAGAATAGTTTGTCACCTAGTATCTGGTATCTAATGCTACCATCATTAATCAAATACTCACTTGGCCTATCAATAGGTATCGGGCATATCTAATGCAACTTTCTATGATCAAACTTTTTGATACTCCTTGGGATTTATCTCAATTACAAAATACTTTTAAGTCCTGCTCAGTTAAGAGACTTGATGCTTCAATGGTTAAACTGAAAAACTCAAGTGGTCTGTTCACACATATGACTTGAATTATAGATTTTTAGATCTATAAGTGCATTACCTCTCTGATCAATATAATCAATTCAATACCTTTTCTCTACACTATTATGCTCTATGATTCTATTTCATTGTTCGTCAATGTCTGCAGAATCTAGCTCTTTCCTTAGCTTGTTGATCAGGTCTGAATGAATACTTTCTTCTCCCTCCAAATCTCTTCAAGATCTATTTCCTCTTCTCTTGTTCACCCCATAGCTTGTAATGAATTGGGTTTGTCTCTTTATAGACATGATTCACCATTTCTTGGCTTTCTTGATTCTTGGTGTGATCCACAACTCTCGCCAATTAGATTTAAAGAAAAAATCTAGTTTTATCTCATAGAGATCTTCTTGCCAACTAGAAAAAGTAGCTTTAAATCCATTACTTATCCTCAACTTTATCTGGTTGATTAAAATAATGATAAGTATTAGTTAAGTCTATTTTTAGCTCTTGACAGCTAAGCATTTTGTCATTTCTAAACTCTCTATTCTGTTGGTCAACACTTTAGTTAGTCATCGGTGATAACTGACTGTTCCATTGGTGTGACTTAAGTTGTCATTGGGATCTTTGTCCATCAGGAAACACTATATTTATGTCTGTTAGGTTAATCTATGCTTTTCTCATCAGGAAACACTGTGACTTTGCTCATCGGTAATGCTGTGCATTTTCTTGTTTGGTAACACAGTGACTTTTCTCTTTTACTCTGACCACCGGTGTGCACTCCATCGGTGTATATAGTCACTTTGTGAGTACTTGACTTATATGCATCAATGATAGCATAGCCTTTGATTCATTGGTTCTTTGAACTCTTTGGTAGTATGTCCATGACCATATGGATTATATCAAGTTCACACCAATGACAATACAATACATTGCCTTGCATGATCATCAACTTAACATCTTCAAACATTCAATCAGTTATACTTCATCAATCTCTCTCTTTGGCATTGATGGCAACACACTACATTATTAGACTATATTACTGCTAATACAATATGAAATATAACACTTGAATTTCATCAAACTACCAATCTTATGTACTATAACCAATACAAATATCTGGTCCTTGGTAAGTTCATATAACTTAGATTTGATTTTGCACATTTCTCTCTGTCTTCAATCCCTTTACTAGATAGATGTAGAATCTTTCTTTCTCTGATCTGATATTTTCTTCTCCTATGTCAAACTCTCTCCCTTTCACTATTCTCCTTTATTTTGATGTCTCTTGTAAGTAATTCTTTCTCTTTTTATGTACTCTCCCTTTCTTGTTACATCTCTCACTTTGGATACTGTAATGTATATAATGTCTCCTTAAATTATAATCTCTCCCATGGATATAATCTCTCCCTAAGGTGATAATGGATATAATCTCTCCCTTTGAAAACAATGCCAAACAAATATTTTTGACAATAATGTCAAGCAAATCCTTTCTATCCATAATATACTCCTTGAATTTCCCAATCCATCAGTAATACAATAAATCTGGTGCTTGAAGTAGATAAATACCTTGTTGTGTATAGATTTATCTTTGAAGTCCATCTCTCTGCTTGCATCAACTTGAATGATATTATGATAATATGCAAGCTGATGTAGTATTCTAGTCATCTTACTGACTAGTAGATAAGGGTCGGACCCCTACTCTCTCTTTCTCAAGTACTCAAATGCATCCTTGGGCAGTGGCTTGGTGAAGATATCAACTAATTGTTCCTTAGATTGCACATACTCAAGTATCACCTCCTTTTATTGAACTTGTTCTCTCAAATAATGATACTTGATGACAATATGCTTTGTTTTAGCATGCATGACTAGATTCTTGGAAATGTTTATTGCACTTGTATTATCACAATAGATAATTACTGGTTCAATAATTTTCATATGCATACGTTCCTGTAACTTTTTGATCCATGCAATATTTCAGTAGTTTGCAGTAGCAGCAACATACTCTTCTTCAACAGTAGACTACGAGATGCATCCTTGCTTCTTGCTGATCCATGTGACAAGTCTGTCACCCATAAAGAATGCTCCTCTAGTTGTGCTCTTCCAGTCATCAATATTTCCAGCCCAATAAGCATCGGTAAAGACCTTAAGTTAAAATTTTCCTTCTCTTCTATACCATAAGCCATATTCCTCAATATTCTTTAGATATCTTAGAATTATTCTCATAGTAGTCATATGTGATTCCCTGGGATTAGCAGAAAATCTTGCAACTATTCCTACTACATGTGCAATATCTAGTCTAGTATGTACAACATACATGAGTTTTCTAATCATAGATCTGTACAAAGTTTGATTTACCTCTGATGAATTTTCCTCCTTTGTTAGCTTACATCCAGTTGCCATCAATGTTTCAACTGGTTTGGACTCTTCCATCTTGGATATTTTTAGCACTTCCTTGATGTATTTGGATTGTGTAATGAAAATACCTTCATCTTGTTGCATGATTTGTATACCAAGAAAGAACTTAATCTCTCCAAACATAGACATCTCAAAATCTTTGCTCATTTCATTTTCAAATGATTTGCATAGAATATCATTGCCTCCAAATATGATGTCATCAACAAATATCTCGGCAAACAAAATGTTAGCATCAATATCTTCCTTCAAATAAAGATTACTATTTTCACTAGTCCTTACAAATCCAATAATTATGAGATAGGAATGAAGTCTTTCATACCAGGCTCGGGGTACTTGTTTCAATCCATACAAGGCCTTGTTTAGTCTACATACCATGTCCCTCTTTTCTGGATCAATAAACCCTTCAGGTTGTTCAATGTATACATCTTCTTCAAGTATTCCATTTAGGAATGCAGACTTGACATCCATTTTATATACCTTGAATCCTTTACATGCAACATAAGAAAGTAATATTCTCACTCCTTCTAGACTAGCAACAGGTGCAAAGCTCTCTCCATAGTCAATCCTTCTTCTTGTGCACACCCTTTGCATACTAGTCTAGCTTTATTTCTAGTGACTTCTCCATTCTCATTCAATTTATTCCTGAATATCCATTTTGCACCGATGACATTCTTATCATCTGGTCTTAGTAAAAGTGTCCATGTCTTGTTTTTCTCTATCTGCTCAATCTCTTCATTCATATCACTTATCCATTCATCATTATCAAGTGTAGCATTGATAGATTTTGGCTCATAATCACAAATAAGACATCTTGTATTTAGAGATTTACTTCTAGTTCTCATACCAACCCTTTTGTCTCCAATGATTTGGTTCTATGGATGGTTCTTTCTAACATATCTGGAAAGTACAGGTTTAGCTCTTTGTCTATCATCTTGATCATCATTTTGTCCTTCATTTTGTTCTTTGTCACTTTGTGCATCATTTTGAGCAATATCTTGATCGCCAGTATTTTAAGATTGATGCTCGGGTGCAATGATCTATTGCTCAAGAGCTCTACATTGTTGGTCGGGTAGAGTGTCAGGTTCTTCATTGTAAACAAACCTGTTGTAGTGCTCTAGTTCTTTTGTGCTTTCCTTTTCATTCTTCTCTACAAATTCATCTATCTTTACATTTGCACTTTCAACAATGAGACATTTATAAGCCTTTCTCTTGGTGGAATACCCTAGAAATATTCCTTCATCACTCTTGGAGTCAAGTTTTCAATTTCTATCATCTTTTAAGATATAACATTGACTGCCAAATTTTTTGAAATAACTCACATTGGGTGTGTATCCATACCATAGCTCATAAGGTGTCTTCTTGGTGTCTTTATTCAATTGTACTATGTTCAATGTGTAAACAACAGTACTAACAGCTTCCCTCTAGAAGATTTGGGTGATACCTTTCTCTATCATCAATGTCCTTGCACAATCAACTATGGATCTGCTCCTTCTTTCAACAATACCATTTTGTTGTGGTGTTTTTAGTGCAGAGACTTGTCTTTTGATTCCATGCTCATTACAAAAGTTAGTGAATTCATCTGAAATAAATTCCCCCCTCTATCTGACCTTAAGCATTTCAATTCTTTACCACTTTGTTTTTCAACCATTGCCTTGTACCATTTAAACATCTTGAAAGCTTCAGATTTATCTTTTAGAAACATTATTGTCATCATTCTAAAGTAATCATCCACAAAGAGAATAAAATATCTATCACCATAATAACTCTTTGTCCTCATAGGTCCACATAAATTAGTATGGACTAATTCTAGAATGGAATAAGATGTATGGGTTTTTCTTTTGAAACTAGACTTTGTCATCTTACCTTTTTGACAATTCTTACACATGATATTTTTGGGCTTAGTCATCATCGGTAAGCCTCTTACATTTCTATTTTTGCTTATCTTTATCATGTTGTAAAAGGTCACATGACACAATATTTTTTGTCACAACCATATGTCTTCGTTTCTAGCCATTAAGCAAGTGGTGTCAGTATCATTCAGATAGAATAAGTTACCTTTTGTCTGCTCACCGATACCAATCATATTTCCTGATTCATTGAAGATCTTTTCCTTCTTATTTTCAAATGCTACTTTGTGACCTGAATTATTCAATTGAGAAACACTCAATAGATTATAATTCAATCCTTTCACCCAATAAGCATTTTCACATTTTATCAGGTATTCAACATTATAGTTCCTCTAATTTCAACTGGACAAGGTATATCACTACCCATTCTTACTGATCCACCATTGTAGTACTCAAAAGTCTCAAAATTTTTCTTGTCACCAGTCATATGGTGAGTGCAGCCACTATCTATGATCCAGACATCATTTTTACTAACTTTAGATATGAGTGCAGTTTCTACATACCTTTCTTCATCATCATCCGAATCATCTTTTACTGCCATAAACACCATCTCGATGTCTTCATCATATTTGGTGTTAGTATCATCATCTTTGCATTTAGCTAGGTAACTGCCCTTCTTTCCTTTGTCCTTGTAGTCTCGGGTATCTCTTCTTTCTGATTGTCAGATGCTTCTGTAATCACCTCTTTCAAACTTTTTTCAAATGACATGTCATTACTTATGTCATCTTTTCTTCTGTTAGGACATCTTGCAACAAACTATCCAATCTCTTTACAATTAAAACAAACAAGTGGTAATTTACCTTTACCTCTCTGCATTCTTCTAGCCATAAGTGCTTCAATTTCATCAAGATCTTCTTCTTCACTTTCACTATCACTATCTTTTCTCATAATGTGTTTATGACTTGATTTACTTATTTTCAAAGAAGATTTTAATGCAGACTCTATGTTTGGTTAGACACTATTATCAACATTATTCATCTAAAATGAAATCAGTCTTCCAATCAAATTGTCTAGAGTAACATTTCTATTTCCTACTATTCTCATTTCTTGTATGGAAGATACTCTAATAGCATAAGTAGGCAGTAAGGTTCTCAAAATTTTACTTACCACTGTATCTTCTTCTATTACATCTCCAACTCCTTGGATAAAATTGAACACCTCTTTGATTCTTGTGCTGTACTGTGTGATGTTTTCACATTATTTCATTTTGAGATCATCAAACTTTCCTCTAAGTCTTTTTTCCTTGGCTCTCAAAACATTTTTGTCACCACCATGTACAAGCATCAATTTGTCCCACATCTGCTTTACAGTTTTGCAAGTTTGGACATCTTCAAATTCAGCATTAGAGAGTGAGGAAGCAAGCTCTATCATCATACAGTTGTGTTCATGCTTCTCCTTCTTTTTTTCAACTATGGGTGCACCTGTGGGAAACACATATTCAGTATCTAAATATTGAGTAACATCATTTCCAATACCTGATAAGTGGAGTCTTATTTTTCTCTGCCATGAAGCAAAATTGTCTTTGTTCAACTTGGGCACATCTCATCTATTCATCTTGTGATATATATCTTAGGTCTTGAAACCTTCCTTCCTAAGAATACAAGCTTTGATACCAATTGTTAGTAATAACTGAGAGGGGGGGGGGGGGGGTTAAATCACCGGCCTAAAAAATTAATCCTTAAATCAACCCTTAAAAATTATTACCACTTTTAAGCCTCTATTTATATTCAATACTATAAGATGAATGCCTTGCAATACTTATAATCAATTACTACTTGTCGTAATGCTTTGTAAAACCTTCTTCTATATGTTTATCGATAATTAGTCTTTCATTTACTGAAACACAGTAAATAGCTAGAGTATACTGATCAATCCAGAATTGCATATGTGAAATGTAAAATAGTAAAGTAATGAAACATAAACACATGACACATGGATTTTTAACTTGAAAACCCTGTTAAGGGAAAAACCACTGGGACTAGAACCCCAAATTTTCACTCTTCTAAAGTGAGCTCGGTTAAGAGCCAACCCTGTTAAAGGTTACAAACACACTATTAGGTGTGACCTTGTTAGAAGATTTAAAGAATAGTTTGTCACCTAGTATCTGGCATCCAATGCTACCATCCTTGATCAAACACTCACTTGGCCTGTCAATAGGTATCGGGCATATCCAATGCTACTTTCTATGATCAAAATTTTTGATACTCCTTGGGATGTATCTCAATTACAAAAAACTTTTAAGTCCTTCTCGGTTAAGAGACTTGATGCTTCAATGGTTAAACTAAAACATTAAAGTGATCTGTTCACACATACAACTTGAATTGTAGATTTTTAGATCTATTGTACGTGCATTACCTCTCTGATCAATATAATCAATTCAATACCTTTGCTCCACACTATTCTTCTCTATGATTTTGTTTCACTATTCATCAGTGTCTGTAGAATCTATCTCTTTCCGTATCTTGTTGATCAGGTTTGAATGAAGACTTTCTTCTCCTTCAAAATCTCTTCAGCATCTATTTTCTCTTCTCTTGTTCACTCCACAATTTGTAATGAATTGGGTTTGTCTCTTTATAGACACGATTCACCATTTCTTGTCTTTCTTCATTCTTGGCGTGATCCATAATTCTCACCAATTAGATTTAAAAAAAAACCCCAGTTTTATCTCATAGAGATCTTCTTGCCAACTGGACAAAGAAGCTTTAAATCCATTACTTATCCTCAGCTTTATCTGGTCGATTAAAAAAATGATAAGTATTAGTTAAGTCTATTTTTAGCTCTTGAAAGCTAAGCATTTTTTCATTTCTAAACTCTCTATTCTATCGGTCAACACTTCAGTTAGTCATCGGTGATAACTGACTTTTCTATCAGTGTGACTTCAGTTTCATCGGGACCTTTGTCTGTCGGACAACACTGTAATTCTGTCCGTCGGGTTACTCTGTGCTTTTCTCATTAGGCAACATTGTGACTTTTCTCATTATTAGTGTTGTGCATTTTCTTGTTAGGTAACTCTATGACTTTTCTCTTTTACTCTGACTATTGGTGTGCACTATGTTGGTGTATACAGTCACTTTGTGAGTACTTGACTTATATGCATTACTAATAGCATAGCCTTTGATTCATCGGTTCTTTGAAGCCTTTGGCAGTATGTCCATGACCATAAAAATTATATCAAGTTGACACCAAGGACAATACAATACATTAACTGATTTAATGCCTTGCATGATCATCAACTTAACATCTTCAAATATTCAATCAGTTATAGTTCATCAATAAGTTGGTTCACCTAACCGACACTATGGTGATATCTAAAGTGTTGTCTAAGTCCAAGACCAAAGAGACCAAGTGATAAAAATCCAATTGAGAAGGAGATAGAAAAGACTCCAATCTTGAGTCAAGGTTAACTAACCTACTCTCATAACCCAGAATAAGGACAACGCAGACAAAGACTGATAAGATTTGAACACAGGGTTGGTCAATTAGACAAGCGTAACGACATCAGATTTTTAGACAGCGACAGGTTGGACTGACAACAGATCATAGTCAAATACAAACTAGGAGAAGCATTATGACAATGTAGACCTTAGAATAGACTGAACGTAGTAGGATAGACTAATGAAACGACAATGTTTTGACAAGGTTTTGACACACTGTTGATGTTCAGATGAGATATGATAGACTAGCACCTAAAGTGTATAGTTTTCCAGATTGTTGGATTGTTGTTGTTGTTTTTTTAGTGGACACTCACACCAGATACATCAAGAAGCCATTAACTATTCAATAACATCAAGCAAACCCTATTCCTAGGTGGTGAGAAATGGATAATACTTGTCTAAATTCCCTTACAATAAAATACCCATTCAAGTTGGGCAGTTAGAAGCTTAGCAATACTGGCTCCCCTCCACGACACACACTTCTCGGGCCTACCAAGCTTCAAATTTCTCAAGATCCAAGGATCCTGATAAATTTACTTTTTCAGGGTAAGTGCACAAAGATGGGGGACCAAAAAGGGGGTATAAGATGCCACTTTTTTTTTTCTTTTTTCTGAAATCAACAAACTCTAAACTTCAATGAGAAAATGAGGATAGTTACACTCAAAATTTTAAAATGTGATGAAAACAAGAGTTGTTCTATCCGAATCTTGTTTTTAAACTACTAATTTATTTTAGAAATGGTGGATATTAAGGCCCTCAAAAAGGGGGAGCACACAAATTGGTCCTATTTTTTGTGAAAAAAAAATAACATAGCATCTGGTGTGCTCCCCCTAAAATGTCAACTTTTTTTAAAAGAAAATTTAATCACTCCAGTGACAAATTAGCTAACACCACCTAGTTTATCCTAGATTTTTCTACTAATTTTTTGATAAACTTGTGATTTTTTGTCATTTGTCGAAGTGGACACATCCTAAAAATGTGAAATTTTTGTGTTCTCCCCCTAGAAATCATTAATAACTAATTGAAAATCAAATTTTTTTTTTAAAGGTGTGTAGAATGGAGTCTAGTTTCTGAAAATGTAATTTTTTCAAAATTCAATGAACGAGACAAAACCTAAGCCCAAATGAATACACATTGGTTTTTAACAAAAATTAGACGTACTTAGAAAAGAAATTAGAGATGAAAAGCTTAACATAATGAGAATTCAAAATAAATTACATGGTTAGATAGCTATCAGAGAGATCTACAATATCATGCCACTCAATTTTTATGTTTGTTGGAAAACACGTCTCAGACTTGTTTGAATCCTCTAGGCCTTTGGGTTGGAACTCCAAGGCAAATCCAACCCTTAGGATTGGTAAACATCAATGTCACTAAAAGGGTGTATTCCCTATAGGGCCTATACTCTATACTCACTATAGGGCGTATGCCCTATATGGCATATGCACTATAGGGTGTACGCCTTATATGGCATACACACTATAGGGTGTACACCCTATATTAGACACAAAATGAAAAAGGAGAGAGAGAGAGAGAGAGAGAGAGAGAGAGAGAGAGAGAGAGAGAATTCCACAAATAGTCTTTGATAATTCCTTGGATGTTTTCCATTGTTTGCCACGACTTCATGTTGCAATCCTCCTTAGCTCTCTAGCTTTAAGTTAGAGAAACTAAAAAGAGAAAATTGAACAAACATGTCATGAGACCCAGGGTAGTAAGAAATTCACTTCACAAAGAATCTACATGCAATAATCATATCGTGCATACCGAAAATAAGTTATCATGATACACACACACACACAAATTGTAACAAGGTCTAGCGATGAGATTTGCACATGTGACATCCATTGGATTAATATATATCTCACAACACCTGTATCAACAAGTAGAAAAGGATTTTGGCCACTATCTAAAAAGGGTTTTAGTAAGGGTCTTTGTTTAAGTGTATCCTCTATGTCTGCCCAAGCGCGATTCAGGTTGCTAACCCCACAGAGCACCTTAGCACAAACAGTTCATGATACATGATTGAGACCCAGAGGCCATTCTTTTTGTTAGGTGAGAGCCGAGTATAAGATCAAATGTGACTTATCTTCTGAGGCTTTGTTCTTGAGGAAGAATTTTTACTATAGTGAGTCGAAGAAGCTTGGCCTTAGCTTGTTCTCACTTGGGTTGTTCTCCAGAGGTGAGCACATTTTCCCACTTGGATAGGCCCTCTAAAGTTTTAGATATCAAACAGTGAATGACAATATTGTTTTTGGATTTATGATCATCCCAAAAGGGTGAGAGAATAATTTCCTAACATTATTCCTATCCCTAAAACACCAGATAGAAGTTCATTTTAAAAGGTCTTGCATGTGTGTTCCTATTTTAATAAAACAAAAACAATATGCAAGGACAATTTTTAGCATTCTATCGATCAAGGCAACCTGCAAGATGATTCGTTAGTAGTCTATGTTTGAGTCTTCTTTATCAATGTCTTGCAAACCACTGTTAGGATGAAACCAATAAGATAATCTAGAGAAGAAAAAAGCCCAAAATTTGTCAGCGTTATAAAATCAAAAAAATCAAAAAAATGATTTCATATTCAGAAACTAGACAAAAAATAACACACTTTCAAAAAAAAATATGCACTCAAAAATGTTATCGTATGAGCCCGAATGAGGCTTTGGAAGTTACCAAACAAAGGATTAGGCAAGTATAGTCATCCAAATATGCAATTTATAATACATCCATCAAGAAAAAATAGAAACCAATTGCTCCACAATGATCTTTGGGAAAATCTACCCAAAATAAAAAAAATTTCACTCAATTTGGACTTAAAATAAGCAAGTTATGATCGTTTGAAAATATACTACAATTTCAAATGCACATATGGTGAAGGCTAGGAAAATTCAAAATCCTACTAACCTCATCAATTAGTGAGGTTAAATTTGACAGTCAAAAGGTCATCACAAAAAGCCAAAAATCCTGCATAATGACGTCTGAACGCTCATCAATTTTAACTTTAAAAAATCTTTGCAATGTGACGTAGCCTGATGACATGTCTCGATGACGTGACACTGTGACATGTGTCACATTTTGACTCACCCATTTGGAAGGCCGACACTCATGATCCATGTGGTTGCTTATGAGTGGTTTGGATGCTGGTGGTGGGATTAAGCAGAGGCGGGCAGGTAGAGGTGGAGCTGCAAGTTAGGTGGTGGAGGATTTTTTTTGAGTTGGGCAGAGGGTTGTCGTAGAGAGTGGCAGTTTGATTTTAGCAAAGTGGTTGCGTGGAGGGTGGAAAACATGGTGGTTTTGGGCTGCGGGGGCTTATGTTAAGGTTGTTGCACATGGGTCTGTGTTAAGATAATAGAGGAGATGTGGGTGACTACGGAAGTGGGCAGCATGGGGAAGAGTTGAAGGACAGAGGTGGGTGGGTAGAGAGGTGGTGCAGGGGTACTGCAAACAACGTGGAATTTGAAGTGGGGGGTTGCACGATCGAGGAGTAG
>MU226534.1:1465848-1483569 GCA_018584345.1 Thuja plicata
ACACACACATATATGCATATATATACACATATATATACATATATGCATATATACATGCATATATATATACATGTATATATACACATATATACATGCATATATACATATATACGTGCATATATGCATATATACATGCATATATATATACATGTATATATACACATATATACATGCATATATACATATATACATGTATATATACATGTATATACACATATATGCATATATACATACATATATACGTTCATATACATGTGCATATATACATATATTTACACATATACATGTATATATACACATATACACATATATGCATATATACATGCATATATACACATATACATGTATATATACACATATACATGCATATATATACAAATTTACAAACAATATATATTAAAAAACATTAAAATGCATATATACAAACAATATATATTATAAAACAATAAAATATGGAAATTAGAAATGTGAAAAACCTGAAATTGACATTTGATAAAATGGAAGCCACCACTGTTCTGTCACTTTCAACCCAGCTGAAACAGTCACAATGACTATTTCGGCGGGTTTTATTCCACCAAATTAAACCTAGTTACTTTCGATCGAAAGTAACTAGGCACTTTCGATCGAAAGTTTTTAACTGTTTCGATCGAAAGTATGTAAGATGTTTTAGTGGGTCACTCTTTTCAGGGCGAATTCCTTCCTCCCAAAAAGTGTAACCCACTATTGTGGTATCACCCAATACCATAGTGCATCTATAATCATGCTAGTTTAGCATTTTAACTATGTATAATAGAACTGATGTAAAGTATAACTTAGTATAGTGCAGCTCCATACTTACTTGTTCTTATTAGGTGGGGGTGGTGATGTCACCAGATCTATTGGATAAGGTGTCACTAATTGCATTGCTTGGTCCAGCATCATCAGTGTTTGTAGATTTTCTCCACATTTTATTTCTCATCTTCATGATGTCTTCAATGGTATTGCCATCGACAAAAGTGCTTGCCTCTGCCACTCGGTCTCTGCAGTCCTTTCTTAGATGACCAAATTTATAACAGTGTAAGCATGTCATTTTGGGGTTAATCCAGCTCCTAGACTTTCTCATCCATTTTCTCATGCAGTTTGCAGAAATGTGTCCATATCTACCACATGTTGTACAGTTTGTCCATGTGTTGTAATCCCAAACATATGAGTTACCGACTCTTTTTGGTTGATAATAATTTTCTTGTTCTTTAGGCTTCCATGCTTGCCTTTTCTTCTTCCTACATTCATGAAATGTGTGCCCATGCATTTTGAAAGTAGGACAATTTTTTTTCCCATGTAGGTTTCCTTCTTTGGTTGTTTCACCTCAGATTTACATTCATATGCTTTATGTCCTTTCTAGTTACATTTAGAATAATTTCCTATGAGTGAAGAATTGGATTTAGGAATACCTTTAGTTTTTCTTCTACAAATATTTGATGCATGGCCTGGTTTTCCATAGCGATCGCATGAATGTCTTCTTGGTCTTGGATTTTCTTAGACATATTTTGGATCAGCTTGGTATGGTTATTCTCCATGCTCAGTATACGATAATTTGGTATTGTTGTTGACTCTTCTTTGTCCATCCAAAAAATCATCCATTCTTTTTGTACTTTCTTCAGCTCTCTTGATCATATCATTGTGTTGTTGTTGCATTCTTACTTCATGCTTCAGTCTTTCATTTTATTCTCGCAGCTCACCAATAGCTTATAATTTTCCATTGAGTTCTATGTTCATTCGATTTGCCTCCTGACTCATAATTGAATAATCTGATTGGTGATCTCATGATTATATTCAGTAAGTCTTTGTATTTTTGACTCCTTCTCTTGTATCTTTTCAGTGATCTTCCTTCTATCAACAATTGCTAGTCTTCTTTCTTGTTCTGCTTGTCTAGCATTATTCATAACCTCAATCATTCTTACCATATGTGTCTCTTGACCAATTCGCAGTGATTTCCCTTTTCCATCCAGATGTTAATTGATTTCATTTAGGCTTGTAATGCTTCCTTCAGATGTGTTTGATGTATTGCTAGATGTAGATCTTGATGAATCAAATAAATCAGGTATCTCTTCTTCATGATAGTATGTTTCCTTACATCAACATGCCAAAACCTCTCTTTCATCCAGTAACTGCCTCATCTTGATTCTAGCTTCTTTATATTTCTCATAAAAGATTTATATCTCTAACTTCTATTCCTATATACTCTTGTCTAGCTTATACCTTTCCATTGTATGATCTTTTCTCTTGAGACTATTAAACTTTTCCAAATAAGAGATCTAACTCTGATACCAATTGTTGGAAATAATGGAATGGTGTGTACTGGGAGGGGAGGGGTGAATCAGTACCCTTTAAATTTTTTAGCCAATTAACCTTTATCCTTTAGTAATCAATTCCTTGCATTACCAACCATATGTGCTATTCTTATCTTAAATGCATGTTATATCAATTCATAAACACAATTTACATGTAAAATTTTATAGAAACATTCATGAAATATAATGACATAAGACACAAGATTTGGTAACACAGAAAACCCCTGTTAAAAGGTAAAAACTATGGTGGGGATGAAACCCACAAAACTTCACTATCTGCAGAATGGAAGGGGTTGGTTAAGGCTTACAAGTTTGATCACTTCTAATGATCTTACCCTGTTAGGAGTAACATGTTTAGAATAGTTAAGGTCTACTCTGTTAAGAGCTTTAGCTACACTGTTTAGTGTGCACTCGGTTAAGAGATTTACAAAAGATTGTTAAATCCACATTCTCAAAGGATTTCTTCTATTTTCTACACTTGTTAGAATATAGTCAAAAATATTTATTGACCTGAGTGTATGCAATCTAGAATTTTTGATTACATATCCATTAAAGATTACATGAATATAATGTATCACCTATAGTGACTAATCAATACCTCTATTCTCCTTGGTAGCCTTGAATCTGGTTCTTGATAACCAATTTCATCTTTTGTTGTCCCTCTGCATAAAACCGTATCTCTAATCCATAGAAGTGTCCGCGGCTACAATCATCATCACATCATCTTGTTCTGATTGATTACACATATATTTATACCATGAGTTTTACCTAAATGAGTTTCACGCATGACAATGATAACTCTACGATCAAAGGTTTACAACTTGACCTTGATCTCCTAGTTTGCATGTTTCTAATTAGTTAGACTAATTAAAAAAATTACAATTACATTGCTTTTCCCTCAAGAAATGGATTTAAAGCAAAAGAAAAAGATAAATAAAAAACACAAGTGTTTTATCTGACGTAGAAGTCAGATCCATATTTCTCAGGATTATAACTGTCTCTTAGTAGACTAGTGCTCGGGTTGCTTTGTAGTCTTCTTGTCGGGTTCCTCTATGAACTATCGGTCGGGTTCCTCTGTTATCTCCTCTGTCGTATTCCTTTGTCGGGTTACTTTGTCAGTTTACACTGTCAGGTTCCACTTCAACATTTTTGGGTTGCCCTTGTAAATTGTGTCATTGGTTTACATTGTAACCTTCATTGTCGAGTTATACTATAAACTTTGTTGTCAGGTTCCCTTTGTGAAGTTGTCTTTTAGGTTGCACTAAACCTGTCTTTCATTGTTGGTATTACCGACGGTTCAAAACTGTTTTCCTTTGCATACTAATGGAAAAATATGTCTTCAATCCTTTATCTTTTTTGTTCTTTGAAGTCTTTGACAATATTTATATAACCAATCAGATTATATCAAGTTGACATCAATGAAAATACAATACATTAACTGATTTAATGTCTTGCATTAACTTTCTGCAGCTCAGTGATCATCAACTTAACATCTTCAACCATTCAATAAGTTATAGTTCGTCAGTTACATGAAATCCATTACCACATATTTGACTTACATTGAGAAGATTATAAGTCATACCTTCTACATAATAAACATCATTAAGCGGTCTTTCATTTTTTAACAGAAATGTTCATTTTTGTATAATTTGAAAATACTTATTATCTCCAAACTTAACTGATCCTCCAAGATGTGGCTCATAATGTATAAAGTTAGATATATCGCCCATCATATGGTGTGAATATCCACTATCTAAGAACTACAAATCCTTTTTAACTGAATGAAGCACTGTTTCAATAATTAAAAAATCTATTTTCTTTTTAGATTTCCAAACAACTTGATTAGTTTTTTGTTTTACGAACTTTGGACTAAAACTTGAACATTCAAAAACTGTCTCTTGTCTAGATATTCTATTATATCTGCTTGACTCATTTTTAATATGCATATTGTGTAAAAAAGATTTAGATAGATATGTGTCATATCTAGAGAACTTATATTTTCTTATTCCTTGTTTGATCCATTTCCTCTCTGCTCCATAAAGACTACAACTTCTTTTAATCCTTCCAACATCTGCATTAATAAAATAACATTCTTTGTCAAAATAATTAAACGACTTCTTCAGAAATTGTATCTTGCAAAATATAGTTATTTTTTTATCCATGATCTGATAAAGTTTATTTAGAATTTTCATAAGTAATCCTAAACTAGGATGACCCTAAAGAAAAAGGTATGGTTGTTATACCAATTGTTGGAGTACAGTGATTACTGAGAGTGGGGGGGGGGTGAATAAGTAACCATACACAAAATAAAACTTGAGAAAAGTTAAATAAAACAATCCAGATAAGAATAAGCACACATCATGTATAAAATATTGACACAAGTATTTTCTTGAGTGGAAACCGTCCCAGGGAATAAAACCACATGAACTTAGTCTCAATGACTTTATCTTTTAAATAAATTTGTACATCTCAGTGATATTGTCTCACTAACAATTTTAATTTGTCTCACTGGACTTGTGCCTCACTAGATTTATTCCTCACTAGCCTTATTAAAATATACCTCATAGGGTTTTCAACTCTTTTATAACTTTCTACATACAAAGAACACAAAACTTGATTGCTATTTGGACCCTACAACTACACACTACACATTATTGAACATAACACATGTCATTATGATCGTTAGTGTATAAGATCTAATCATAGAATTCAAACCCAATCAATATTTTCTAAAAATAAATTCATTGTGCACCACAATATCAAAGTATGATCAATAAATACCCAAACAATATTCTCTGTATGTACGTTTGAATCATACTGCCTCTGCAAATATATAGACTTCATAGTATAAACTAACTTCAAACTGAATGATGGAGACTGAATATAACTATTACCAAAAGTGATTATCAATATGTAACCAAAATGATATGCATCTTTCATCGTGATTGTCCTCCATATGTCTATCGACAATCATGTGTCCATTATACATCACTGTTACTATTTAAGCATGGTTAAATAAGCATATCAATGTCATATGTAACAAATCACAAATGTGATCACACCCAAACTATATGAGAAATAACCTTAACAAAAAAATGTATCTTCATGCATCAATTCAACATAATTTAATGCAATCTATCAATAACCATCAAGTGTATCACAAACTTGGTCAACCCATATGAAGTAACTATGCATGGATGACATATAAATTTCAAATCTATTACCTATAACAACATAATCTTCTCACATGAGTGCATCTAAGTATGCCCTTGAAATACATGCATGGACCCGAGACATATGATAAAATAAAATCTCATAAACAATGTATAGAACATTCAATGCAACTATGCATTCGAAGACATGTAATGCATTATACAAAATATCATAAAATATGAATGTAACATAGTGACCTCACTGTCAATATGACAGTTGTACTAAAACAATTTCACCTGACAATGTGTTAACTGATAAAGATGGAATTACAAAAATATACTCGACATGGATAGCAAAGAATGACCACATAAACCCTAATGTGGGTTACCCAAAAGAGTGTATGAAATAATGCATGAGTTCCCTTACTAGGAATTGAACAAATAAAAAAGACTTTATCATAAAACATAAATTGATGATCTTACAATACGAAGATGAAAATTAAACCATGCATCATATATGTTACTAACTATATAACAAGCATGCTTATGTTGAAAACTATTAAACCCATGAAATCAGAGTTATGGAAAATGAATATGATAAACCTTGAGACTGTTACTAATCTTTTCAAGAATGAAGTAAACACAAAACTAACACATTTAGGCAAATGAAAAATGTGTTTCTAATAAACACAAGTAGATGAACTAAAATAAATAAATAAAAATATTAGGAATTATATACACCTAATAGAATCTTGATAATCTATGCAACCAAACTCTCAAGATCAAAATTGTTCTACCTTCTTTCAAACTGATATCCCAATGACAGTAACTGAATTGTGTATCTGGTAATAAATAGCCAAGCATGGTTGTGATACCCTAGCTTAATAGAGCTAGGGTTAACATAATAGTTAACCAAAACAAAATGAATCTTCAAATGTGGTGTTCGAAGCACCAAACATGGTGCGCACATTACACCATAATAAATGTCCATTAACTTCCACTAAAATGTAGTTTTATCACATTTTATCCACTTAAACAATGTCAAGGGGACTAACCAAAGGGTCCTAGAAATTGCATATTTTTCAATGCCTTGGTCATAACTTATGACCCAGGATTCAACATTATACAATGATTCTTCTTAATAACACAATATACATGAGTGCTTTTGAGATACAAACTATAAATACTATGAAGTGTTTATTGAAAACCATGTCACCGATATAAACATAACATAATATGAATTATAACAAGTTCATATAAAATGCATTTGCCTATGAAATCAATACTGAACACAACTAATATTAATGATGCTACAATTTTCCAATACATATAATATTAATGATGCTACTATTTTCCAATATGTATAATAACACAAAAATGTCAATGTCAAAACTAGATATGTAATTCACTGTCAATGTCTCTTACTCAAAATTGAAGATGCAATTCATTGTCAATGTGATTTATAATTTTTTTCATTAAGGACAAGCAAGGCTTAGGGATCAACATAATCCCCCTTCAATCTATTCAAGATCTCCCTCAAGCAGTTAAGCTCTATCTACAAGGGAGCAAGCTTTGATACAAATTTTTGAACAGGATGAATAATTGAGAGGTGGGGGGTGAATTAGTTTTCCAACACACTTTACCAAATTTTTCCTCTATCGGTAATCTATTAAGAAATATCAAAGATAACTTTTGATCTATCGATTAAGTATTTAAAACATCCACAAAAATATAAACAAGTAAACATACGAACACCGACACAGAGATCACCAAGATTTACATGGAAAACCCAAATTGGAAAAAAACCATGGAGAAGATAATTCTCATAAAGTGAAAAATACCTATTAGGGTGACACCGGTTAAGGTGATTTGTACAAAGGATCACTCCTAGTTGTTCTCACTAGAGGTTGGCTCATTGTCGGTTGACTCATTGCTAGTTGGGCTAACTACCCTTATATAATTGAGATATCAGAATTGATATAGTAAAACATGAACTGATTGAATTGCATATGATAATGCATGAACAATTCAATAATTAAGCTCTATCACCACAACCATCAGTAGATCATGGACAATCTGATCCACTACTATCGGTATGTAAGCTTTGTCTAGATCTTCAATTTTCCACCTCATATATCACTACTCACATACACCATTTCCACAAATTCATACTACATCCACTACATTCTCTCAACTCACTTCGATACAAAAGATCTCCTTTATTTATATAGGTATATGTTCATACATCTTTCAGCCCACATCAAATGTGTGTAATGGCCCTAAAACAAAAGATATTAAAATTTTATTTAATACATAGCATCTATCGTAAATCTAGGACACACTTAAGAACATTTATGCACATGCTACTTCGTGACCCATATATAAGTCATACTTAGGATATTACAATGCATATTACATTTTCAAGAACCACCATAATCAAGACTAAAAGATGGAAAGATGAAGTAACTGAAACCATTGATATGAGAATCTTCATGATACCTTGTAGCTTCTATACCAAAATATTCGATTAAGTGCATTACTGTCCAAATACCAGAAGTCGATACAACTAAACGCAGAAATCATACAAGTGCACCATAACATATGAGCCATAAATAGAACACTATGCACTTTCCAAGAAACACCAGGAACACCAAAAATGTCCATACTGAACTTGTTCTATGCATTACCAAAAACTTTTGTTGCATAACCAACAATCAGCAGGTTCATAACCTGAACTGACAACAACTAACTAATACCACCAGTGTCAGTATGGAGATTTTGACATCAATGACAATCAACACCAACAACAACTCAATAAGTCTAACATGAATGACATAATCTCGTAAAAATTTGGGTTCAATCTTCAAAACAATACACTTATTTATACATTCTTATATATTTGGCTATATATTATCTATTTCACGACATTCTCATACATCTAACATTTGTTGCATTCTCATGCATCAACATTATGTCCTGACATATATATTGCATCTTCCTTATCCGAGTTCAATCCCACACTCACATGTATAACCTCCTAGTTTTAAAATTAAAATTAAGTTTTGTTGAATTCCATCTATTATATGTTTAACCAAGAAAAACATGACCTTATTAATTAAATATCCTTCTTAAAAAAAATCCTTATTAAATTTAATCAACAAAATTTAGTTAAAAAATAATCTTACACATATTAAAAATATAAATTTTAAATCAAATATTAAAAAAAATACTTTTCTCTATATTTAAATAAACATATTTTATTTAAAAAGATAAGCATAAAATTCAAAGATAAACTCTAACATAAAGTAACACACATCCACCACTCACTCGTATAATATAAGTTAAATGCATTACAATATAAAATAGGTAAATATGTCTCCCGTCATGATAGCCCTTCATTACAAAAGTGTAATAATCTTACAAACTAATTATTATTATAAGTATCATCATAATATAGCAAACCTAGATTTCTAAGATGACCAGGACAGGATGGTCTGGTCTGCTCTGTATTTTTCTGAAATGCTCACGAGATCGGCATCCTCCCCTTCATACACTTGAACCTCAACGTTTAGGTACTGCAACTCTCTTGCATTGTACTGTTATGCAACAATTATATGTTTTACTTAGCTCTTTTCTTTTCACTACCTTACAATTATACAAAAATAATATTTTGGTTTGATTTTGTATATTAAAATCTTAAATTATATGTTCAAAATTTATATATATATATATGTATGTCAAAATTTTAAAATAATATTAATAAATTTACCCCAGGCAATGCATTCAGCAATTTTTGTACTTGTGTGTAGCGAACTTCTTTGGCCTGTAAGGATAAGAGAATTTACAATGTGAGTAATTTTTGTTTATTTATGAGAAATGAGTAGCATGTTTATATGAAGAAAATAATTGAAGTTAAATTACTTGTTTGATTATAGTCCATGTGACTCCTTCTGTATATGGTTCTGTAGTGAGAGATCCATCGTATCGATAATATGTTGCATTTCTTTGAAACCCAATTATGTTGGGATCTACAACACCCAAATCTATCTCTCTGGACCCATCAGCAATCTTGTCAATGCCCCACTCAAGCTGTGAACAACTTAAAACATCAACTGTTTCAGTGCATGGGAGGAATATAGATTTTAAGCTTTTTCAATTAAATGAATCAATCATCTAATACAAGTTCATTTATTTTTTTCTTCTTTTAGACACAAACTGTTATAGGTATATCCTTAATTTTCATTATTTCAAGAAAAACGCCTTAAATTGAAGTGGAGCGTGGATAAGTTTGAGTCCTTTCAAAAAAAAATCATATTACTTGTTTCACAAGTGGATTGTAATGAGAAAATATGGTTTCATGTACCAAGACCTTTTTTCTTATCTCATAGTCATAGACTATGTTTTAGCCTGGTAGACATCAAAATTGCCAACTTCTTCTTCTATCAATAAGAAAACAAATAGTAGAATATTCATAGAATAGTACCTGTGTGAGAAAGGCATCAGAATCTTCATTGACCATGTAGTAGAGGATACCAATAACTGCAATATTGATGGTGCCATTTTCATTTTCTGATTGGTGGACCATGTGCAACTCTAAATTATATCTGACCATCACACCCAAATTCATACCATAAGTAGCACAATCTTCATTATCCATTATTACTAGAAAGACAATGCAAAAGATATAAGCATAAGTTAGTACTGTATGCCATTTATGGTGTGTTCAGATGGGATATGCCAATGGCACTGCTTTAATCTGTACTCCACACCATCTATTTCAAGCCTGCCTGCATCTTCTGACCACGCTACCTGTATTGTATTCATTCTATACATTTTATACCTCATTTTGTATTACTATAGGGCCATCAGGTAAGATAAGAGAAAATAAAATATTAGTAGTAACCTGAATTTCATAGCCTTCATTGATCATTGTTGCATTTGCAGCTGAATATTCCATCTTCAATTCCCCAAGTGTTTGATTTCTTTGAACATTCCAAGTTTCTATATTGATCGGAGATTGTTGCCCTTCTCCTGCAATTTGTACCATCATCCACCCTGTTAGTAATGGAAACACACTAGGAAAAACCAAAAACAAAAACAAAAGAAAATGAAGAATGAGTATGATTGTTGATACCTTGGACCAATAGCAGTCCAGAGAGGGCCAACATACACGTAAACACAATATGCAACATCATACTGGGCTTACAAATTACAAGTAATCTGCAGATCCCGAATGGCTGCTTATTCTTTGATATGATGCATATTTATAGAGCCTTGTCTCAAATCTAATGTTCATGGTTTAACTGTGGTTTATCTTTGGCTATTTTTTTCTTATATTAAGGGAATCAAAATATACATAGAAGAATTCAAAACGGGAAGTAGAGCTTCACACAGAGCAAGTCAAAGTATCAAAGTATTAATTACATATTTAACTATTTCGTGTTTATATAATTAATTATATGTTTCTTTAGAGTTTTCATTTATTTATCAATTTTTTTTTTTTTTAAAAATGAGAAGAACGATTTGAAGAGTAAAACACATCACAATCCCAACTTTTTTAAATTCAGATTTCAGACAATATATATGATTAAATGTGTATTAAGATAAATGAATGGAGCTATTTCTGCATGTGAAATCGTCTTTGAACTACTTTGATTGGGACCTTGGTGTTTACAGAAAGATTCCCGGTGACTTAGCCTATTAAAATTGGCTCAATCCAATGACTGGAAATGCAATGCCATAAAAACGTGGGATACATATTGAAAATGTATTTTGAATGGTGATAATATTGAGATAAAAAATGTTACATGTGAAAAAGAATATATGGTTTTACAGGTGAAGAAGTAGGTCCACAGCGCTATCAAACAAGACATTTATTAAACAAGTGTAAAGAAAATTGTCTTCTTGTTAAGGGTTGGTATAAATTGCCATCAAGAAAATAAATATATTTGAATGCATTGATGGACTCCACTATCAATGACAAATTTTTTTTTTACAACATATTTTAGAGTAATTTCAGACAATGGTAATGACAATTAATAATATTCATTTGAGTTAATGTTCTTTATTTTTATGGTAGTGAGGTATTTTTTTATCTATTTATGATTTTGATTATTTTGAATGTACATTTTTTTTATCATGTTACTTTTGAATGTAACTTTGTGGTTTCTTATAAAGAGGGTTTGGAGGTTTTATTGTCGTTTTTAATAAAAAAATTCTATATGTCATTGTTGCAAGTAATTTTCTTAGGTTTTTGTTTCGTTGTGAAAGCTTTTTTGTTTTCTTCATTGTTGATGTTTCAAGACTATAAAAACAAAGATCTAGAAGTTTAATATTAGAGTTTGGTAAGTGTTGAGTAGTAGCAAGTTCTTGATTATATATTTGTTTCTATTGTGTACTATTGGGAAATTTCGCTGAAAATTATCATTTTAGTTTTGTATTTTGTAGGGTGCATGGTTGATTTGAAGTACAAATTTTGTTCTTCATATATTATGGTGGTCATGTTTGGTATATAAAATAAGTTTGGGGCTTTGTATGATGACTGTTTAAATATGAACTAACATTTTCATGTAGTTTTAGAGATAGATTTTCTAGGCATGTTAATAAATTTGAGTGCCTTTTTTTCTTTGTTACAATTTCATTTTATATTATTTAAAAATAATAATAGTTTTTGTTTATTTTTAGATATATTTTGTTATGTTTTATTTCAATGTTTTAAGAATATTAAAAAGTAGACACTTTTTAAAGGGTTCCATAATAGTACGGACTAGATTTCTTGATTTTATAAATTTTCTCAATATTCTATTTATGGATGCATGTTTTTATTTTAAGAGATGTGGTTGATCTTGGTCACAATATTTTCTTATTATATAGAAATAACAACTAGATTGGAAGAATGTTTGGAGATTTACATAATGAGTTTTGAGGGTTTATAATTTATATAACTATTTTTCCTTTGGTGAAAATCTAGATGGCGAGAACTAATGACTATTTGTTCTCTTTATTTTTTAGTTTTGAGAACTATACAAATTTAAATTATTTTTCAAAGGTCTAAGCATTAGGGTGTGATAGGTGTTAAGTATTAATACAATTAGAATTATATTCATATCCCCATATGCATACTGGTATTAAATTTACTAAAAATGTTATTCAACTTCTATTTAGTGTGAGTTAGCTAGTTGATATTGAACACGGATTATATTTCTCTTGCAATATTCTAACTCTCGTCAAGAGATGGAGAGAACTTATGAAAAATTGAAAAGGGAAAATGATATTAGAAGCCCTTAAACATTGGTTTCAATGCATTTCACTCACACTTAGAGGAAAATTTACCAGATATTGTTTGCTAACAATCCAACAAAGGCAGAGCGCCTACAATTCCTCTAATCTCCAACTGGTAGAATTCATAAAGATTTTTGTTCTAGTTGGATAAATAATTGTGAGTGGTTATTTGTGGTTGCAAATGTAGAAGATGAAGATTAAGTATCTGAAATAGTAACATCTAAAAAAAGATCGACACCATCTTCAACCCGAATTTATAGTAAAGATAAAAAAAAACTTATGCCTAAACTAATGGAGGTGCACCTTGAGAGTGACAAGATGAATTCCTTTTCCATGAAGAAATTGGAGGAGAAAATTCATAAAATGGGCATGAATAGAGCGACCCCAAAGTGGCCTCCTTTTTTCCCTGACTTATCTTATTGGGTGCCCCGACTTGCCAAGTTAAGGGATATGATTGAAGTTGCAATTAATAATATATTGTCTCTCGAGGATCTTTAAATATTTTCAATAGAAAAGTGAAGATGGCTTTCCACAAAAAATTACATCCAAGATGAGTCTTCTCAAACAATGGAGAAAATTGTAGATATCAATGAAAAAATTGAAACAATGGAGATTGGGGTATTTTGCGTAGAGAAAGGAATGCAATTGAATTAGATTGGGTGGATTGCATTAAACTACCACAAGGGATTCATTTAGTGAAGTTGGGTCATATCATACATAGTACTAAAGAATAACCCTATTTTCAAAGAATACTGCCCCAAAATTATTTTTTGTCACCTCCCTCCAATACCCACCTAATACCCCACACACCTCTTTTCCTCTATAAACCCTTTGAATTCCCCACCACCTCCCTGCCAATATAGGCACTAGATATTGTCCTATTTTTTGCCCATTTAAAACCCCTAATATGAACACACGTGATAGGGTATAGGGTGTTGCCCCATTAGTCAATCCCCCGTGTGAAATTTAGCCTTGAAAAGCACGAGGAATTGGTTAAAGAATATAATAATCTTAAGAATAGTTGTATTCTTGCGGCATTGGAAATGAAAACCATCAAGATGAAAAATTAGTTTACTAAGCTTGATTTGTTTGAGATTTCTTCTAGGTAGACTGTGTTAGAAGTTTTTTTATAAATTTTTCAGATCACACTCCATGATCCATTATTAGGATGATACAATAGAGCATAAGGAACAAAAAATGAGGGTTGCAGACCAAACAACAACACCACACACACACACACACACACACACACACACACACACACACACACACACACACACACACACACAGAGAGAGAGAGAGAGAGAGAGAGAGAGAGAGAGAGAGAGAGAGAGAGAGAGAGAGGAAATAATAAACAATTAAAATAAAAGAGAAGCATAAAAATAAGAAAGATACCAAAAAAAGAAGAAATTAATAAAAGAAAATCAAAAGAATATAATTAAATATACAAATTAAGTAAACAAAATCATACAAATATAAATGTGAATAAAAATACCCACACACAAAAAATAACAAAGATAATAAAATAATAAATCAAAGAAAAGATAACAAGAAAAAAAAAAAAAAAAGTAAAAAACATTAAAAAAAATAAAAATAAAAAGGTAGGTATATATGTACTAACAGAGATATGAAAATATAAACATCAATAAAATGAAAATAAAAACATAAAAGAATAGAGTCTGGAAAAGACTGGTCCATAGTGTTTGTGAATAGAATTTGGAGATGTTGAAGTCCTCCAAAGCTTCTTTGGCCTTGATTCGAGTATGAGATTACAAGAAAGGAGCAGGGGATATTATTGTTCATGGCATTATGGTTGGGATTCAAGTGGGAGATTGTTGAATGTGAAACCCAATGGTCACTTGGTTTCCATTCGGTAACTCTTGGCTCTTTATATTCTAGATAACACTATTATGTTATTTTTATAAAAGGAGCATGTTGTTGTAACATTCTTATGTATATGAGAATTGTATTGAAATAGTTATTGAATAATATGGCCCTTCTTGAGAGTGGATGCAGCCTTTATGGTGAACCACTATAAATTTGAGTTGTCTTATTTTTGAATCTTTGTTTTCTATTGTTTACTTTCATTAATCTGTTGTTGATTTAGTTTAACAAATATTTGCATATAACTTGATTCAATTTGATAAATTTATTTAAATAAGCTCAATTCACATTTAATTCAACCACTATTTGAACATAATGAACTAATCTTATAATCTAACGTAAATAAAATTGTTATATATTTACAAATATTAGTAAATTGTTTGCTTGTTTGCTGAAATTTATTGTGAATCAACAACAATTTCTATCAAAATTATCTCTATATAGATAGAAGACAATGTCCAACAAAAATATTTATTTATTTAGCCTAAATTTTTGGAATTAATCTCCAATTATTCTAATTAATACATTTTGTAGACATTTCCTCCTTTTATCGTTTCTTGTCTTTTCACTCTCTTTAACTTTGATTTGAAGACAAGACAAATTCATGTTCATTTTTTATTGTCAATCTCCCTATTTTGGTATCCATACAATGCAATAGTAAATGTAATTAAATGTTTTTTGTTTTCCCTTATTTGTTGGGTTTATATAGTGGATTTCAAACTACATAAAATGTATTTTAATAAGTTTTATTTTGTACTCTTTTTCTATGTAAATACATGGACCAAAGGGGCATATACATGAGTCCAAATAACTGAATGTAGGTTTAAAAAGTCTCAGAAAAACAAGGGAAGAAAAGATAGTTGTTGTAGCAACAACAAGAGCAGGATATTAACAAGAGTGGGGCATTATTTTATGTGATGTACATGAGATTAAAGAGTATCACATCTATTTTGTAAACTTAGTCTTGTATAGTTTTGACACATATATAAATATATACAATATTAGGAATTAGAGTTTTATTATATCTCTATTTTTTCTGTCTTTGCTCCAATTTTTATTATTCTTTTATACCCTACCTCTTTCCCACAAGTGGTATCAAAGCTTAAGGTTATTGGGTGAAGTTTTTTGAGATTTATTTTAAGCATATAAAGGCATTTGCAGTCAACAATGACAACTCAAAGCACAAGTTTGACAAACCCACAAATTCCATGATTTAATTGCAAAAATTATGATTATTGGGAAATCATGTGAAAGAATTATTTTGTTCTCGGGATATTTGGGATTTTGTGGAGAATGGTTACCTAGAACCAATTGATGCAGTGACATAAAATGCATTGTCTCAAGTAGATAAAGATTTGTTGAAGGATAATAGAAAGAAAGATTCAAAAGCTTTGTTTTATATCTTTCAAGGGGTGCATTATAGCATATTTCAAAGAATGACATCAACAAAGTCCAAGAAAGCATGGGACATTCTTTAGATAACCTATCAAGGAAGGGAAAAGTGAAGAAAACCAATTTGAAAATACTACGCAGGGAGTCTTAGACCATCTACATGAAGGAATCATATACAATAGTCATTCTTCACTTGAATAATTGGGTTGGTAAATCAAATCATGTCTCATGGTAAAACACTTTAATAAAGGAGAGTGGTTGACAGTATTTTAAGAAGTTTTCCTACAAGGTTTGATTCTATTATGGTGGCTATAGAAGAGACAAACAACCCATCAAAATTTTCAATTGATGAGATATATGCATCCCTCATTTCTAATGAGCACACACTAGGAAAGTCAACAAATTGAAGTTTGGAGCATGATTTCAAAATAAAAGTTTCAATGAGACATGGTAAAGGCAAGGGAAGAACAAATTTTCAGAGATAGAGGAAGAAATTTATATAGAGGTGGAAGAATTATCCTATCAAGCTCAAGTGGAAACTCAAGTGGAAGAGGAAACCATCAAACCCTAGCTCAAAATAAACCTCAAGATCAAAGGTATGATAAATCCCCAGTTTAATGTCATTATTGCAAGAAATTTTGGCATCATTTAAATGAATATAGAAAGAAACAATATGATTCTAGGCAAAAAAGTGCAAATTTTACCAAAGAAAATCAAAATCAGGACAACATGTTTATAGCTTGTAATATTGCACAAGAAAATAAAAAAAGATATGGTTTTTAGACTCAAGTTGTAGCAATCATATGATAGGAAGAAAAATGATGTTAATGGAATAAGAGTGTTTTGATAATCAAATAACTTCTCACCTTTACATTTAATTCTTAGAGTGGAGGGAAAAATAAGACATTCCCCTCTATTCTCAAATGCACAAAGGAAGGATCCAAATTGATCAACCCAAAAAGGATCAATTCATAAATGAATCAATCTATTGGAAATAAGAATAAAGAAGGAGATCCTAGGTTTCCCTCTTAAAATGTGTTTTGAAATGAATGTAAATGTGTGATAGATTTAGAATGATTAAGTATTTGAATTGAAATGAATGATAGAAAAGTACTAACCTTGAAATGTTGTAGATCAAAGAATGCTATTTTCTGGGGTCTATACTCAGTTTCTGGAAAATCCAAAGTATGATCCAAAAAAGAAACACAGAGACAAACAAAACCTAGAAATTGTTTTCCATTCTGATGTCATCTTATGAAAAAGGTCAACCTTGACCCCTAAATGTCAACCTTGACCCAATAATCTCAACCCTGACCTGCACAGATCTGAAAGTGACTCTGTTCACAGATCCTGAAAGTTTGTCGAAAAGGGTATCTAGATCTGGGCTCAAATCTGTTGTTCTGCACCTATACCTACAAGAAAAAGAGGTTTGTTTGTTGGGGGAAGGGGTTTGCCTTAGTCAAACCCTGATTTAGGAATTAACCTTGAAATCAATAAATTACAAAATGCTAGCAAGTAGTAGAATTGAATCTAACAATGAAACTATGATATTGAGTAGGTATGTAATTGCAATTCAAATGTAAGTAAGTATGTAGATATGAAAGCATGGACTTTAGAAACCATAAACCTCCATGATTGTATGCTTGGAATCCACCTTGAAGAGATGATGAAAGAGTCTTGAG
>MU226535.1:7819-43951 GCA_018584345.1 Thuja plicata
TGGAGAACATCTCCATACAAGGTTCAAAGTATGCTCTTACCTTTGTGGATGATTTTACTAGAAGAATTTGGATTTATTTCTTGCATACTAAAGATCAAGTTCTTGACACATTTTATGAATTTCATATTTTTGTGGAAAGGAAATATAGTTCTAAACTTAAAAATCTTAGAACAGATAATGGTACTGAATATGTTAATAATGCTTTTCGTTCTTACTTAAGATCTTTTGGTATAAAACATCAGCTTACCATTCCTTATACACCACAAAAAAATGGTGTGGCGGAAAGGAAGCGCGAAACTATTGTGGAAATGACTAGATGTATGTTACATGCTAAAGATATACATTACAAGTTTTGGGCCAAAGAAATGGCTTGTGCCACTTATATTTTTTATAGAAATCCTACTAAAGATTTGCAAAATATAACTCATGGGGAAGCGTGGTCCAGTAGGAAACCCAATTTACAAAATCTAAATTTTTTTGGATCTACTGCTTATGTTCACACACCAAAAGAAAAAATGCATAAATTAGATTCTAAATATTCTTCATTTACTTTTGTTGGGTATGATGAATCTACTAAAGGTTATAGAGTTTATGATCCTATTACTAACAAGGTACATATTGCAAGAGATATTTTTATTGCAAAAAATGAAGTTCATGATTGTTCCAAGGTCAAAGATGATGAATTTAAAGGGGGTATTATTGATCTCATGGAGGACCAACCTCCTATTATAAACCCTACTCCTAATGAACCTATTTCTATTCCTACTAGTATTAAAATGATTATGATGATGTTAATAATATTTCTACTCCTCCTAGTGATAAGTTTGCTCATGATGGTGATAATTGTGTTCATGATGATTATGATGAATTTACTCCTCATAGTGACGATGAAAATGATGAATTTACTCCTCATAGTCATATTTACGTTACTTCTAAGAGAAATACTAAATGGATTAAAGATTTACTTAATGAAGGTGATGATTATATTACTAGAATGGGTGGTCTTAGACCTAGGAAACTTAATTATTGCAATTATGCTTTGATGTCTTCTCTTATGCATTCTAAAGATCCTCAAACCTTTTTACAAGCTAAAAATCAACCTCATTGGCAAAATGAAATGCAAGAAGAATATAATAGTTTAATTTCTAATAATACTTGGGATTTAGTTACTTTACCTCATGGTAAAAATCTAGTTTCATGTAAATGGTTATATAAAACTAAGTTGAATGCAAAGAATGAAATTAGTAAGTTTAAAGCTAGACTAGTAGCAAGAGGTTTCTCTCAAATTGAAGGAATAGACTATAATGAGACCTTTGCACCCTGTGGCCAAAATTCCTACCATTAAAGTTGTTCTTGCTTTAACTGCAAAAATGAATTGGCCTATTCACCAAATGGATGTTAAAAGTTCTTTTTTAAATGGTGATTTGCATGAAGAAATCTATATGTCTCAACCTCCTTGTTTTATTAAAGAAGGTAATGAACATCTTGTATGTCAACTAAAAAAATCTATTTATGGTTTAAAACAATCTCCTAGAGAATGGTATTCCAAAATCAATGCTTTCTTTATTTTTCAAGGTTTTTCTAGAAGTAAAAATTATCCTAACTTGTATATCAAGCATAGTGAAGATGGCATTATTATTATCATTCTTTATGTTGATGATTTGATTCTTACTTTAAGTTCTAACCATTTAATTTCTGATATTAAGTCTCAACTTAACCAAAAATTTCAAATGATTAATTTAGGACTTCTACATTATTTCTTAGGAATGCAAATTTGGCAAACCCATAAGGGTATTTTTTTTCACAAAGTAAATATGCTAAAGATCTTCTTGATAGATTTCATATGAATGATACTAATCATGTTTCAATTCCATGTGAATTAGGAACTAAGTTAATGATAGAGATGGAATCTCCATTTATAGATGCTACTCCTTATAGACAACTCGTAGGAAGTTTAAATTATCTAACTCTCACTAGACCTAATATATCTTTTAGTGTTGGTTTCGTTTCAAGATTTATGTCCAAACCCCAACAAACACACTTCAAAATTGCTAAAATAATATTAAGATATATTAAAGGTACTCTTGATGTAGGATTATTTTATGATGCAAATTATGATTTTACATTAAAAGGATTTACTGATTCAGATTTAGGTGGAGACCCTAATGATGGGAAATCTACTTTTGGGTATTTTTTCCTTCTTGGTTCAATTGCTATATCTTGGAAAAGTAAAAAAGATCAATCTGTTTCTCTATGTTCTACCAAAGCTAAATACAAAAGTTGTACTAATGCCTCTAAGGAAGCTTTATGGCTTAGAATAATTCTTGAAGATTTGGGTCTACCTCAACATGAACCTACACCTTTATATTGTGACAATCAAAGTGCAATAGCCTTGGAAAATAATCTGGTCTACCATGCAAAGTCAAAGCACATTTCTCTCCACCACCACTTCATTAGAGAGCAAATTGAAGAAAAGAAAGTTTCCCTCATATATTGCAAGGGTGAAGATCAAGTTGCAGATATTTTGACAAAGCCTCTTTCTAGAGAGAAATTTGAATTTCATTGTAAACATTTGGGTTTGATACCCCTTGATGTAAATACCCCAAGTAAAGATTAAAGGGGGGTGTTAGAATTTTATCTTTCCTTGGTGTAAATATATAATTAAAGGATAAACCAAGGTATCCTATATTGTATTTATCCTATATTCCAAGTAGGAGGACATGTCACATTTTTGTAATTCCTTTAATAAGGAAATTAGATATTCCTCCTTAAGAGGAATCTGACATTTGGCACACAGACAATGTGAATGTGGCATTCATAGAAGATGGGAGTTACATGCAAACTCCCCCACTCATCGCTATTTAAGAGATGCCTCTACACACACTTTTTCAATAATCTTCTATCTTTTCTCACTTCTCCTCACATTCTCAACTTGGTCTCATTATGTTATTGAGCTTATTGCTCTCATTCTTTAGGCTTTGTGTCATATTCATATTATTTACAAGGGGTTTTTTCTTGTTTTTTCCCCTTTCAAAAATCCTTGTGTTCTTGTGTTGGTCTTGGAGCATTTTGGTGAACTTGTGTTTGATCTTTTGAAGGAAAATCTCTCTATCTCCTTGTATTTGGTAAAACTCTTCCTTTTGCACATTCTCTTGGATTCTTTCCTTATCTATTTTCCATTTTCTGTTAAGTTTCTAACAGATCAACATTAGGGCATATGATGAGGAGGAGATATCATCCTAAGGTGTCCTTATCTTTCCCTTCAGGTTAGGACCAGTAGTAAAAAGCACTCCATTCCAAATATTATACCTTGAACTCATAAGTGTATCAAGATTCCTTTCCAAGGCACAAAGGTCAGAATAGAAGGAGATCCAAGCCCCCTTTAGTATTGTAACAGCCTAAGGGGTAGTTCAAAAAATCAAGTACCATTAAAATAGGAAGCGAGTGTTCCTTCTACTTATGCTTCAATTCCCACAAATGCACCAAGGACAAGAATCAAGATATTAGTCCAAGATAGAGGATGTGGTGAATACCACTATGATGAAGCCTTCACCATCACAAACTTACCTCTATCTCCCAAATCATATGGTAGACCCAAACTAGTGGAAATAGTCAAAAAACTAGAACCAGTAATCTTCAAATGCCCACCTACAACATTTTTTAGATGGGGAGTGATGAGAGAAAATTATGTCCCATTTTATGCCACATTCTTACCATTTTCATATGCCTTCAATCATATCCTAGTATTCCATTGTTTATATCATTCCATATTATTTTACCATTTTTATGTTGCATGTGGTTTAATATAATAAGTAATATTCAATTGAGTTTTTAGATAAAATATGTGAATAAATAATCTCTGATTGTATTTACTAATATTTTTCCACTTTGTCCAGAAACTATATATATTGTAGCATGCACGATGAAGGACAAAACTGCAAACTTCTTGTTATCTTCATACAAAACCTTTTGCCACCTTTCGTGCAAGACCATCCTATCACAATTGAAGTTTGTGGTAATTTCCTCATCCTTTTGAATGATTCCAACCTCCACCGTATACATATTTGTCTCTTTTGTGTTTAATATACACTCTTCATTAGCAGACTCTAGATTTTTTTGAATGCATTCTCCATCATTAGCCGCACACGCTAAATCTATTACAAATTCATTTGATTCATTTTTTATAAAATTAAAGGGAAAAATATTTAATTAATGACGAACTACTATTTGTCAAGGAGAATCCATAATATAAATGTTAATGGGGAGGAAACCATTAATCTCCTATTTCCTATTTTCTAGATATTGTTACAACAAACCTATTTTGTTACGTAAATGAAGTTGTACATGGGCCATTCCATTGCAGAGTTTTTTGGCTGCAAGAAAAAAACACACTCTATTTCAATATGCATCTATTATAAGATTGCATTTATAGATAAGAGGCATGATAGAAGCTAAGATATATATTATTACTGCAAGTAAATTTATGTACGACGATTACTGAGTGGATTTTCTGCAAGACAAATGTATCAGTGATACTATTATTTTTTGATAAATAAAATTTTCATCCATATGATTAGTACCATGAAGGAAGGCTTCATTATATCACCGTGTGAACCAAGAGCAAGGGCCCACTCCTTGGGGAAGCTTAGTGACATTTTTTTATTTTTTTTGTTTTGTGTGTGTGTGTGTGTGTGTGTGTGTTTCTTTTTAGATTATAAGCTGTAATAATCATGTGATTTTAATTTTAGTAATTTAGTGTGATAAAACATTTTTTGTGGTTTGAGATTTGATTTGTAATAATTCATTAAATTTTGGTTTCAGTATTGTTATTTTTATGAGAAGGTTTATTTTTAATCATTTGTTTTACTTTAGAATTTGTTTTCTATGCAGCTCCTGTTGCTAGGAAGTGACAGTTCCTATCGCTTGTAGTTATTTTATTTGGTTGTAGGTTTATTTTCATGTGTTCTAACTACATTAATCCCCACTTGGATTACTATCTTCATCCCTTGAGAAGAAAACCACTATACCTTTCATCAGTCTATGACCCTAGATTGACATTTTCAGGTACAAACTGAGGGAATCCTCATGAGTCCAAATTTGAGCTGAAATGAGAGCTAATTAAAGCCACAATTTTACCATACATTTTTGGCATTGTTGTCAGGGAAAGGTATTAAAGGCGTGAAGTCATAGTGAGTTAAGTTAGGAATAATGTGTTAGGATGAAAGCTTGTGAAACTCCTAGCCTTGCCTAGGTAAGTAGTCCTAATTTGCGTTGCTTAAATCATTTAGATGCATTGTTTTAGTTTGTAGGTAGCTCTTAAAAGTTAGATCCATTTATGTGTTATCACTAGTTGTTGTGAGTAAATTATAAGAAAATGGTAATTTTGATGAAAAAATATTAATGTATTTTTAAGGTAGTTCAGACACTTCAATTTTGGGAGAAAAATGCTTGAAAAATGAAAATTTTGAAGGAAATGCAAGAGGAAAAATGTGTAGGAACTGCCTCGAGACCTGAGAAAGGATGTTTCCACATGACCCCACTAGGGGATTCCACCCCCAGACCCCCGATTTTGAGTTTAAAAACAAAATAAGAAATTGGTGGGGGAATCAGGTTGGCCGAAGGTGATGTTTTTATACCCTCTCTACCCAATGAATACAAATTAGACTATATTGATCCTCCATTATCACGGGTATCTACAGATGTTATTTCTATGTCTGAATAAGAGAAAATAATTGATGGATTTTTAGGATGATGGGATTTTAAGAATGAAAATTTAACCATTTGTTTTTTCATTTTTTACAAGTAGGACGATAACTGCATATGTCTCTATGATCAAGAGAACATGGTGAATGAGGTACAAGCTATTTGTGTGCCTCACCATGATAAGGGTGGATGTGAATAAGTCTTCTTTGTAACTAAAAAATAATTTCAAATAACAAATCAAGAATATCAAGCTATGAATTATGATGTTAACAAGTATCATCACTCTATTACAGTGCAAAGAGAACATGTTTCTTCAAAACATACTTCTTCACCTAGTATATATGGTGAATGTAAAAATGGATGCTCAAAACAACCACTATATCCATCTTATATATTACCATCTCCATTATGCCGATCCTAATTAAATCTACCCACTCTATACCCAACACCACTTTTACCATTGTCATTATCCTATTCATCTCACCCCTCATCCACTCCAACATATCTGCCAAGGGAAATTGCAATTCCTAATAAATTAGCATTATCTAATAAAGTGGTTCAAACTGCATATAATGATGATATTTCAACGATCCCTTTACATTCTATTAATGTGCATGAAATTGGTGATATGACTAAAGAATGTGATTTTTTTTAAAAATGATTAGGAACATATTGATCAATTCATAGATCATCAATTTAGTTCTTCTTATCTACTTCTTGAGTCACAAATTTTAGAGGTACTTCCCATACATAAGGAAACAATTCACTATGATTTATTCAGTGAAAGGATAAATATGTGTGGTGGAATTAATCATGCACTAAAAGGAAATCTAATGTATATCTTAATCATTCAAGATTTATGTGCAATACATAATGGCATCCTACAAGATCTATCCTTTAAAAACGTTTTGATATTCAAACATCTAGATCTTGGGAGGCCTATAATAAAAATGTGTATTCCTCA
This sequence comes from Thuja plicata, assembly GCA_018584345.1. NCBI lineage: Eukaryota > Viridiplantae > Streptophyta > Pinopsida > Cupressales > Cupressaceae > Thuja > Thuja plicata. Next base: position 14,487 of record MU226535.1, read on the forward strand.
TATTCTCATTGATCTAGGTCCCATTGATTTTATGATTACTAAGAACTAGAAGGGTTTAAATGCATTAATGACTAAACAAAATATGTGCACATAGATGATCATTCATTTAATAAGGATCAAGGTATTGATATCTATATCTTTCTCACTCTTGATTCTTTGTATTTTCTTAAGATACTTGTTCATTGAAAAGAGGTTTTATTATATTTATTGATCCCTTGGATTAGCCTAATGCCCCCATACTTTTGTAATGTGAAATTAAGTTGGGGGGATCCATTGAATTTTTGAAATCTTTGGTTGATTGATCATTGAACAAGGTTTAAGGTATTCTTAAATGTGTTACTATTTTCTATCATTACTTGGATTATCTTAATGCTCTCATGCCCTTAAAGTATGAAATCAAGTTGGGAGGAAATCTATTGGATTTCAGAAATCACTGGTTGCTTCTTGCTAAAATTCTTCCCTGATTATTTTCTTGGTAATTTTAAACAAAATCACTTGAGTGAGCTTCAGTCCAAACCAAGGTATGAATTCTTGTGCTAGCATTGAACTTATATTTTGATGACATAAGAATTAATTTTAATTCATCCATTTTGTTGTTATTACATATTTATTCATTTATATAACTTTACCATTTATTTTATAATCAATTATAGTGACAAAGTTATTAAATAGATGATATTAGATTACTATACTTGATACACTTGGTCTTGAGAATATGGTTGCAGGTTTGTTATGATGGCTACTTGACACTTTTTCACTAATTGATGATATTCCTCTTCACGAGTTTTGGAAGATGCATTTTGTTATCCTTGCTAACTAGATGATGAGTTTCTTTTGTGCTACACTCTCAGAGATCGTAGGAGGATTTTTGTGCCAAGTGCTCATCAGTAATGGGAATAAATTCTCTTTTTCACCAACCTTGATTCATGATCATGTGGACGACACAATAAAACTTGGTGTAATCATGAATCCTATAATTCCATGTTATTGGCTCATTATTTATAATCCACACATACAAAGACCACTTGAAGACATGACTAAGGAGCTTACAACTACACATCCAAAGACACCTTGAAGACATGAACATGAAGATTGCACACATTCCAATACCAATCATCATATTTGACTCATCTACTCATCTCAAGCTCTATGGATGTTGTGTGAGACTACCATTGGTCTTCTTTGTCTTTGGAGGATTGCTTCTATTAAGTAATTGTGCATGTATTCCAAATTTCTATAGTCATCTTTCAGATATGGTGGCATGAGATAAATGGGATCAAGAATTTATGATAAGGTATATTTCTTGGTATTGGTCATCATTTCAAGTTATGCATCAGTTTCAGTAGTGACTTTCCTTGAAGGGCTTCCAAAGGAACTCCTAAATTTTTTTGGTATCACTTCAACATCCTCTTGGGGGTTTTGATTTCTTTGATCATTATATGTAGCTTCAAAAAAATGAATAAAAGAAGCAATAAATTCTAACAATGAAAACCTTCGTGCATTGTTAGACAACTATAATTTGAAAACCAATTTATAGCGGATTGTAGTTGAAATAAATTCTTAGTGGTGAAAACTATTTTTACGACGCCACTAAGTGGAGAGTGATTAAAAACTCACTTGCCCGTGGTCACTTGTCATTATAAAAAAGAAAAAGAAAAAAGAAAAAACATTTAAAAAGAGAAAATACATAATAATTGGTGTTCTTCTTTCTAGCTAGTCATTCATTTCAGGAACACTCCATGACTTCTTTCATTATTTGAGAAATCATGGCACCTCATGTCACTCACTTCTATAGCTCTACCTTATTTCCATGTGGTCACCATAACTTTGATCACTTATCATTTGTGCTACACATTAAGTTGAGGTGTTCGAGTGGAATCCACTACTAGTAATCTATTCTATAGTGATTCAGTCAGATTAAGATCCAGCATGAAGTTACAATCCTAGTCACACTTTTTGGTTCCTCCCAATAGTATTCTCTATAGTTCTTCCAATTAGACGAAGATCTTCAATGGTGTTGCAATTCTTGGTGCAATATTTGGTTCCTTGTTTCACATTTGCAGAGTTCAATTGGATATCACAAATTGGCGTATATGGACATGTGTGTTGGTAAAATAATCATTTTAATTTTTTTTATGTCTTAACTTTCTTAATATTTCTTATTATGTTAATCATATCTGCAACATTCATTCCTATCCTCTCCTTGTTTCCCAAGGACAGTCAAACCTTTAAGTTCAAGGGAGGTATACCATCCTTATTACCTATTATTCACCCATTATTTCACTTTATCCTTAACTATCTCATCACACTATCCATTATTTTCACCTTGCATAATCATTTATATTGCTTATCATTTTTTCCATTTCAAATAGCTCATGATTGTTAAGATAAAATTTCTTGATACCTCCTATATAGTATTTCAAAAATGTAATGGTATGGAAAAATGAAAATGAGAAAAAGAAAAAAAATGAAAATGAAAAAAATAAGGAAAAAAAATTGGCGGTATCAATATTGAAAATAAAAATTGAAAGAAAAATAACGAAGCAATGAATCTTGCAATAAGAAGATACAAAAAATGAAGGGAATTCTGATTATGCATGATCTATAATAGTTAAGGGTGAAGAAGAAGACCAAAGCCATAAATCCAAAGGCTACTAGTTCAAACCAAAGACCTCTCGTTCATAATGTTTGCACGAGGACATGCAATATGCTAAGTTGGGGGGGGATGAGAGTAAATTATGTCCCATTATATGCCACATTCTTACCATTTTCATACGCCTTCAATCATATCCCAGTATTACATTTTTATATCATTCCATATCATTTTACCATTTTATGTTGCATATGGTCTAATATATATAAGTAATATTCGTTGAGTTTTTAGATAAAATATGTGAATAAATAATCTTTGATTGTGTTTACTAATATTTTTTTCCACTCTGTCAAGAAACTATATATATTGTAGCATGCGCGAGGAAGGAGAAAACTGCAGAATTCTTATTATCTTCATACAAAACCTCATGCCATCTTTTGTGAAAGACCATCCTATCAAAATTGAAGTTTTGGTAATTTCCTCGTCCTTGTGAGTGATGTCAACCTCCACCATAAACATGGTTGTCTCTTTTGTGTTGAATATACACTCTTCATTTCAAAATTCTGATTATTTTGAACACATTCTCCACCATTGGCTGCACATGCTAAATATGTTGCAGATTCATTTGATTAATTTATGATCAAATTAAAGGGAAAAATATTTAATAAATTATGAGATGTTCGTTTTCAAGGACAATTCACTATAGAAATGTTATTGGGGAGGAAACTACAAATATCATATTTCCTATTTTCTAGTTATTGTTACAACAAAACTATTTTGTTATGTAAATGAAGTTGTGTGTGGGTCATTCCATTGCAGAGTTTGTTAGCATTAGGAAAACAAACACTCTATTTCAATGTGCATCTATTATAATATTACATTTATATATAAGAGGCATGATAGATGCTAAGATAAATATTATTATTGCAGGCAAATTTCTTTACGAAGATTAGTGAGTGGATTTTCTGCAAGACAAATGTATCACTAATACCATTATTTTATGATAAATAAAATCAACATTCATATGATCAGTACCATGTAGGAAGGCTTCATTGTATCACTGTGTGAACTAGGAGCAAGGGCACACTCCTCGGGGAAGCTTAATGACATTTTTTTGTTTTTTGTGTGTATGTGTGTGTTTCTTTTTAGATTATAAGTTGTAATAATCATGTGATTTGAATTTTAGTAATTTAGTGTGATAAAGCATTTTTTGTGGTTTGAAATATGATTTTTAATAATTCATTAAATTTTGGTTTTAGTATTGTTGTTTTTATGAGAAGGGTTATTTTTAATCATTTGTTTTACTTTAGAATTTTCTTTCTATGCAGCTCTTGTCGCTAGGAAGTGACAGTTCCTGTCGCCCGGAGTTATTTTGTTTGGTTGTAGGTTTATTTCCATGTGTTCTAGCTACTTTCATCCCCACTTGACTTTCTATCTTCATCCCTTGAGTAGAGAACCATTGTACCTTTCATCAGTCATCAACCTTGGATTGACATTTTCAAGTACAAACTGAGGGAGCTCACATGAGTGCAAATTTGAGCCGAAACAAGAGTTAATTAAAACCATAGTTTTATCATACAAGGAGACTTGAGTGAAGAGACTCCATTTGATTCAAACATCAATACCTTTTTATACCAAGATCCCCAATAAACATTTTTATGACAGCTAACCTTGACCTGACATGGAAATGGATTCACAATCCTACAACTGTTTGGGTATATTGGAACCACGGGCATAGGAGAAAGACAACAAGGAATACTAGAACTCTCTCTACCACCTACCCAAAGGAATATAAGAGGAATCTGGTATGGTCAATCCATAACTACTGAGGTTATCCGTGAAATTACTGTGGATGAACAAGAGATTATTGAGCCAAACTATGGGAAAGTTAATAGACACAACCAAATCAATAGCACACTTCAACAATTATTGCCAAAAGAAATGGAAATTGTAACCTCCCTATTGTCTCTTGAGCAGGAAGTCTCAGTTTACGTAGAACAAGGGATACCTTATGAGCATTCTAGCATGACCAATTCTCACAAGTATGAGTGGGATACACCTTGTACCTCAAGTACCATGGCCATAATAAAATATTTGACCGAATGGACCTAGAAGATGAACCTTGTATAGATAAATTAGTCATTTTCAATTCCCTTAACAACCCATCTATTTCTCACTCCTAGTTTGTCTGAACTATTAATGTAGTTCCATTTTCCCAAACTAAGTCCCAACCTAATACTGACCTATGTCTATTCCACCCTGAATTGATCAACTGGGACATAAGGACTTCCTGACATAGATGTCTTTGAAAATGATGAAGATATTGCTAAATTTCTAGGGCTTGAAGAAGGAATACCATCATGAGACCACACAGAAGGGTTCTCTTTTGATCTAGATAGCTTTGCATACTTTGGGGAGGCAACTCCTCTTTCTAGTCAAAAAGATAAAAGTAAATATAAAAATGAAGGTCACTTAGTGAAAATTTAAAGGCACTTATTAACCATGAAAAAGTAAAAATAAAACATGTATCTTTTGGTGAAAACCTTTCTGAGGTTCTAGAAGATGCAAAATTAGAACACCTTCCCTTAGATGAGGAAAGATTGACACTACTAGAAAAAGAAACACTAGAAAATAACTTAGGGAAACACCTTAAGAGGATTTATCTTGCCAAATCTCTCTCACCTCAGGAAAAAGAGGAATTTATTAGCTTCTTTAAAAAAATACAAGTTAACTTTGCCTAGTTCTATGTTAACATGCTAGGTCTTGATCCAAAGCTAGCATTGCACCATCTACCATTGTTTCCAAATGCAAATCCATTTAAAAAGAAACTGACAAAAATGCATCCACACATTGCCTTGCTAGTGAAATCTGAGTTAAAGAAACTCTTGGATCTTGGCTTCATAAGACTCATTTTTTTATGTAGACTGTATCTCAAACCTTGTACCAGTTATGAAACATTCAGGTGATATTCACATATGTACAGATCTCAGGGACCTGAAAAAAGATTGTTTGAAGGATGAATTCTTTTTACCCAACATTGATATTATAGTAGATCTAACAACAAGACATCAAATGTTATCTTTAATGGATGGATTATCGGGATACACCCAAATTAGAATAGCTCCTAAAGATCAACATAAATCTACATTCACCTATGCTTGGGGCACCTACTACTAGAATGTCACACCTTTTGGTTTGAAAAATGCACATACTACCTATCAGAGGGCAATGATGACAATCTTGCATGACATGATCCACAAATTAATGGAAGATTATGTTGATGATACCCTAGAAAAATCCAAGCTTAGAGAAGCTCATCTATAAGTGGTAGGTCTTGTATTTGATAGGTTATAGAATACAACGTTAGACTCAATACAAAAAAAATGTGCTTTTGGAGTTACATCTAGAAAAATCCTAGGATTCATAATTTCACATAAATGAATAAAAGTGGGCCCAAAGAAAGTCAAGGCAATATTAGACACGCCTCCTCCTATGAACCTGAAACAACTCATAAACATTAGGGAAGGCTACAATCAATCAAAAGGTTCATAGCACAAGTGGTCGATATATGTCATCCATTTCAATATTTTTTTTCACAAAGGAGTTACTTTTTAATGGAATGATCAGTGTCAACAAAAATTCCAATCCTTTAAGTATTTTTTTTAAGTTCTCCAGTACTGGTACCACCAACTCCAAGAAAGCCACTTTTGTTATATATTTCGGCAACTGAGTTAGCACTATTAGATCTTTTAGTCCAGCATGATGATCAAGGAAAAAAGAGAGCCATCTATTACATCAGTAGAACCTTAGTTGGATATGAGCTCAATTATTTACCAATAGAGAACGAATGCCTCAGAGTTATCTAAACTTCTCAAAAGCTTAGCCATTATATGTTGGGTTGCAGGACATAATAACTTGGCCAAAATAACCTTGGACAGAATAACCCATTCATAATAACCCAAGCACAAAATAACCCAGGTCCATAATAACCCAAGCCAAAATAACCCTTGGTCAGAAGAACCAATGGACAAAATATCCACGTAAGAATATAGAGAAAGGAAAACATATTTTATAAATTACATGTATGTTGCTAAAAAAAATTATTATTCAAATTTTCAATTAAAGTGTCAAATTATGAGAGATGCCTCTAATATAATCTAAAATGTTATGGTTTTCATAACTATCAACTAGTCTTTTTAGTCTTTCTTTTATTTCATGGTTTTGTTTTTGCTTGGTTGCCCAGTTTATCTAGCCATATATTTCTCTATTTTATTCTCTTGGAGACCCTATTATTTTTCAATGCTTTGATGAATTTCCAGACTGATTTGTGCGATGCTTGAATAAATTCACTAATTCCTTTGTGTCATCCCTCAATAGTATTATTGGTTTTGGGAAGATCATCTTGAATATATGAATAGAAATTCCACATTGTGATTGGAAACTTGGGTGATCGCCTGTTGCCTCTTCTAGTTAGTCTTCTAATCCATGTGTCTTCAAAACAATCAATTATGGGTTGTAGAGACTCCTTGTGTTCTATATAATAAGGATATTGTAGAAGCGTTTCAAATGCATCAATTATATCTATCTGAGGCATGGAAGCTAATGCAACAATTTTATTGATCTCAAATGCAAATACTTCATTAACAATATAATATTTTTTAGATCTTCTTCTTGAAATTTCCTCTACAAGCATTGAGATAAATGGAAAAAGACATAATCTAAATTATAATGTTCGAATTGATTTTATGTCATTTCTAGTTTACTATATTGATCTAAAATGGCCATGGGTTATTCTGTCCATGGGTTATTTTGTTCATGGGTTATTATGACCCTGGTTTATTTTGTCCTTGGGTTATTATGACGGGGTTATTGTGTCCAGGGTTATTTTGGTCAGGTTATTATGTTTGTATACCATATGTTGAGCCATAAGACAAAGCTCATATCTCATATATATCCATTGAAATATATGTTAAGCAAGGCATCACTTACTGGAAGACTTGCCAAGTAAGTAATGATCCTAAGTGAGTTTGACATATAATATGTGGATCAAAAAGCCATCAAAGGGAAAGTCATTGTGGATCAACTAGCTGAGGCACCTTTACTTGATCATCAACCAATTGTATCTATATTCCTACATGAGTCAATCCTCACCATAGAAGCATTAACAATAGAATTATGACAACTCTACTTTGACAGATCTTATAGAAATCATGTAGCAGGGACAAGAATTATCTTCACTACCACATGAGGTGATGCAATTACTAAATCCTATAGAATCCAATTTTCCATGTACCAACAACAGAGTGGAGTATGAAGCTTTGGTCACTAGATTGAAGATAACCATACATTGGAAAATACAAAATTTGAAAGTCTTTGGTGACTCACAGCTAGTCACTAGCCAATTCAACAATGACTATATGTCCAAACATGAGAAATTGATCCCTTATAGGAAATTTATGGATCAATTGTAGACTTATTTTTAGTACATCATATTTGAGAAATTCCCTAGAGCTTAGAATAAAGTAGTATATTTGATTGCTACCATAGCATCCCTTCTAGACATGTCAGGCAACAAAACCATATTTGAATTCTGGGTAGAACAACTGATGATACCAGCTTATGATGTATCCATGAAAAAATCTATATGTGTCCTTGTTGGTCCTGAGTCACCCTGGTACAAAGACATCTATGCTTATCTCAAAGACAACTACCTATCACTTGACTTGTCCTGAAACTAGAATAAATACTTAATTAAATAAGTCACTTGTTATACCATTTTCGTTGATACTCTATATAGGAAATTTCTAGATGGTACACTCTTAAGGTTTCTCAATTCCACATAATCCTAGATATCCTTGCATGAGATTCATGAAGGTGTTTGTGGGGCACATTTGGGTGGAAATAGCTTAGCGAAGAAAATTTTGAGAACATGATATTACTAATCAACCAAGGAGGCAGATGCCCATAAATATGTTCAAATATGTAGATAATGTTAGATTCCTGGAGACCTTATACATACACCAACTCATGAGCTACAACCCCTCACTTCTCTTTGTCCTTATTCAAGATGGGGTTTGACCTAGTAGGTAATATTATGCCCATTTCTTCCAATGGTCATAAGTACATAATCATGGTCATTGAGCACTTCACTAAGTTAGCGGATTCCATTCCTTTGACATACATTACTGATAAATAGATTTTTGTATTTATCCTAAATTACATCATCTATTGGTATAGAATCCCTTAGACTATACTTACTAACCATGGGTCACCCTTTAAAAATAAATATGTCCAAGACCTTTATGAGAAGCCGCAGATCAAAAAAAGCTTCTCATCCTTTTATTATCCCCAAGGATATCCAAAGTAGATCTATCCTTCGCTACTATGTCCTCAATGTTTTTGACATGTCTGATAGGGTTGATATAGTAACTGTACAAGTTCCTTCCTTGTGAGAGACAACCTTTTGCCTATGATGTGGTCTTGTTCAGTATGCCCAAGTCCCAAGAAATGGACTTGCACACTTCCTCCAATTTATTCGCGAGATATTTCTTTTCAGCCTTCTCTTCTACGATCTTCTCTAAAGACTCATAGTGACTGTCAAATTCATCTAGTGCCTTGTTCAAGTTCTATGCATCATCTTTTCCCTGAAAAACAATAGGTGTTGGAAGTAGTTTGTTCAAAGTGTCAACTGCTCTTTCCATTACCTTAGTATTCTTCTTTCTTTTCTGCTCAGATCTTTATTTAGCTTTAATAAATGTGATGAAGGAAAACTTCATCAACTCATCCTCATCCATGTTCTCAAATTTAGTGCTCAAAGAATTGTCTCCACTTGCCAACAATAAAGGTGAAGAATATTCAACCTTAATCATTGTATCTTCCATTGTTGCATCAATAATTTCTTTCTGAATTTCCTTCTCTATCATATCCTTGTCATTGATTCCTCCAATGTATGTATTCTCCACAAAGGGGTCATTAGCATCCTGTGAAGTGTCCAATGACATAGGTACACTAGAAACATAAAAATATGGTTGCTTCATAGTACTTACATACTGACTAGCATCTTCGCTCATTGATTTATCAAGATTTATCTCAGCTTTCCTTGATGATTCTCCTTTCTCAATAGATTTGGGCTTAGGAGCCTTAGGTGGAAAGATGTCCTCAGTTTCATTTCCCATTAATACTTTTTCTATAGCTTTATGTGTCTCCACAGTAACTTCATCATATCTTCCTCCCATTATCTTCACTAGTCTTGTTTTGGTTCTCAATAGGGGTTTGATTTTATTCAATATCTTATGCATTTCTTTGACAGATACAACATGCAACATGCCTTCAATTGCTTGTTCTCCAATAAATTCATCTTCCTTTTGTGCTAATTGTTTCCTTATCTCCAATTTATCATACAATTCCTTACATATACTACCTTCTATCTCTAACAAATTCTTCTTAAAGACAAGTAAATGTTTAATAACTATGTCTTCAATCAGAAGTTTGTTAGATGCCTCATACATGTCATAGTATTTTGTCAATGAAATAAGCTTCCCTTGCTCAATAATCCTCTTCTCCATCCTTTTCATATATGGCTTCCCAATTTATCTCACATTAGTGGTCTTTTCTTTGACTTTCTTCTCTTCTCCTTCTATCCTCTGTTCCTTAGGAGGCGAGTCTGGTTTAGTGGACCTTGTGCTTCTTCTAGGTACTAGCTTTGTTGTCTCTTCCTGCAATGTCTTATCATGTGGTGGTGAGGGTGTAGTTACATCTATCACAACAGAAAGTGGACTAACTATCTGCACAACTTCTGGAGGTGGAAGGGCTGCAGTAGCAGTGCTTGCCAACCCAAAAGCTCTCTTTGTTATCTTCTTCCTCACTTATTTCATTTTCTCTTTGGATATGTTGGCCTTGGCTACCAAGTCATCTACTACATTTTCTATTTTCCTCTTCCTTGATGCTCTAGTATTCTCCTCTCTAATCTTTACTGACTTCTCCTCATAAGCTCCCTATCTCTCCTCTGATGAATCAACTTCTTAAGCTAAACTGTGTTCTACTTGCATGATTAGAACTTTAGAACTTACCTCATAGCCTAGTGGATAGTGTTATCTCTTTTTCCCTGATTCTATCAAGGAAAAGACTACTTAACAAGGATCAAACAATCCTCCTCACTTCAAGCTCAAAGACTCAGGCGAGTGTACCTATTGGATTCACTTCTTTCAGTGAATCATGGGATGGATTCTTGCCCATCAAACTATATTTGACAATCATTCATAGCTCTTAAAATAGAAAAGGTAAAAAGATTTGAAATTTATGAGTTGATGATGAGATGTGCATAACCAACAAAGACCAGTGCCTTATCTATTGGGCAACAGAGTCAAATAAACATATATCCCCATAAAACCCTCCAACTCCAAACATACAGAACCCAAATGAAATGCCTTACAAGTCACTCTTTTCACTCCAATACCCACACATAAGATTCATGTGAAAACCTTGAAACCTCTAAACTTGTCTATAATATTTACTCTTCCCTTGAAAGAAACTCAAAAACAACTTCACAGTAACCTTATAACCAGTATGTTCAAAACACCTTACGAATTAAACATACAAGAATTAAAGACATGACACACAGAGACATCACCAATATGGAAAGGGATTCCATTATTCTTCATTAAAAAACTTTTGTTTCATTACATTTACAAAACAAAGAACTCAAAAACAAGACCCTAAATCAAAAAAATGTCCAGTAGCATCAATTTCAGCATCATTGTACAATTGAGAAGAATAAAGATATAGAGAATTGAGAAGCCATTTTTTTCACTAACACCTGTCAATTCCCCCCCCCCCCCAAAAAAATAAAAAATAAAAAAAATCTGAAACTTCTCTCTTCCTCAAGTACCAAAATTTGATCTGATCTGCACCCAAATGGATTACAAAATTGAAATCCTCATCTCGAGACCTTTCCAACGGTATATAATACTTCATATTTCTAATAAAATTTGGCCATTTACCATGAAAACAAACTTCTCCTTTCTCATGCACATTCAGTTGAGATTTTGAAAGTGCAAATTATAATATACTTTGAACTATGAAAAGATCTTAATTTGGTTGCACAGATATTAATTTATCTTATTTCTACACATTCTACCCAGAAGTCACCAGAATTCACCAAGTGTCACTTCTTAAATAGCTCTGCATAACCGGTGCGAGTGCACGAATGAGCTTGATCACACACTCACACACATTTTCTTCATTCTCTCCAAACCTACACGACTGCGCGATGAGCCAAGGATCGCTCAATCACGCACAATGTCTGCTCAACTACAAATCACTGGCGACTGCGCGACGAGCCATTTTACTTGTATGACTGCGCGATGAGCTCAATCACTCACTCGCAAGCCATCCGCAAAGCCTCTAAGACTATGCGATGAGTCACCTACCTGCTACGCTACTAAGCTTGATCGCGCACTCGCACATAATTTGACGTGAACTATCCAACCTGTGTGACTGGCCTTGATCATGCACTCGCGCACATTTCAACCTAAATCGGCAAGCATCTGCGACTGTGCAATGAGCCATTTTCTGCTCTGCAACTGAGCGACCAACTCCTCTGTGACTGCATGACAAGATGCCACTTGTCATTCACTCACGCACTCATGAGCATTTCATCTTATCTCTCTTCTCTACCATGAGTGCGTGACCATCTACCATGTGTCTTCCACCTTAGTCTGCCACATCACCACCTACATGCCACTTGTCTGCCAGCTCATCGCCAAAAAATTTTATCAACCAATTTGGGCATGTTTACCAAGGTGCCACCCGCGCATGTGTGGAGAGCCTCCTTCTCATTCTTCAAATTACTTTGTGTAGCCTCTACCTTTTAAACAACTAAAATTTTCATTCTCCCATCAATGTGGGATTAAACTCTGGAATTTTTTTAAAGTTCTTTGCATGTTAGCACCCAAAATAATGTGGCCCACCACCACATTGATTCCTCCAGCCAAGGGGCCCACCAATGGGCCTCATGGCTTCTTATTCATTTCATATTGCTTCCATATAAAAAACACTAGAGAAATCCCTTGCCCAGCGAATGTGGGATAATGTGCATTGCATTTTTCAAATCCTTTTAAGCCTACGCAACATTCTTTCCTTCATGATGCGCTGGACTTCCTTTGATCAATGTCTCCTACATTTTAAAATGCTTTCCCTCTATGCATTCAGCGTAGTCCATCTTGTATTTGCACAAAAATATTTTAAAGACAACCTTTAAACAAAATGCTATGCAAGCTTTTCCATTGCAAATTGCATTTGGTTTTTTAAAGTCTTTGCTTTAAAATGCATTGCGTAGGTTCTCTGGTCTTCCACCTACCATATGCATTTGTCTGAACATTCTTACAAAGTTTGGGGACTCCTTCTCCAATATTGTGTTTCAATTTGCTTAGACTCTTGCGCAGTATCTCCAACGCCATACACAAGCCTTTGAAAATGATGCACCAACATTCCATGGTTCCTAGCGCAACACTACTCTGATGAGTTTACACCTGCCATTTGCTTTTTCTTTGAAGTATTTTAAACCATCCTTTTGAAATTGTTGCACAGCCTCTTAGGTGTTTAACGGTTGTAGAAATTGATTTTACACATGCCAAATTACATTGGTTTTGGTATTTTTTAAATATGTTTGTACACCATGTTGTCGCACAAGGTATCCTTCATGTATTGCGTAGATTGTTGTTCAACCTTCATGCAGCTTGCTTGGAAATTTCAACCACTATACTGCGCAGAAATTACAAGGTAATAGAAATTTGGCATTACACCTACCAATTTTTCATTTGCTTGCTTAGAAAAATAAGAAATAACCAATATTTTAATGCGTAGACTGTTCCATATTGTTTACACTTGTAAATTTAATTTTTTAAAAATAATTTCAGAAGAAACTCACTCTCCATACCGCGCAACTCTTGGTGGATGCCCTATGGAATTTTTTTTTTGAACCTTTTAAATGTTTTACTGTCTTCCTTCAATCAATATTGCACTGGTTTTTATTTTGTTTGTATGCAACACCTCCATAGTCCCTTGCGCAAGCCATTTGCTTATGTTCATAGTTTTTAAAACTTACAAATTCTCCTCCCTTCAACTTCTGCACAGCTGGCTCCATCCTTAGCGTAGAATCGGTAAAAGTTTTAAATTTTGTTTTGCAAGTCTCCACACTTGGCGCGGGTTGGGAAGAGGAAACTGAATTTAGACCAATCAAATTGCATTTTATTTGAAATTTTTTACTGATTCAAAATCCATTTTATAAAATATGCAGCCATGGGAACCAAGAGACCACATTTCCTATGGGTATTTCTGTCAAAAACTTCGCCCAACATTGCCTCAAACGTTCATTACTACACAGGCAAAAGCAGACACTAGCAACAATTATGAAATCTGGCTTCTCACTCACCAAGTGCAGCCGCTTGGAAGTTTTTAATTATTTAAAACCTTCCAACATTTTCAATTAGTGTGTACAATGCGATCAACCTATCCTTCCACATTGTGCGTACAGATCTTCTAAGACATCGCAATGGTGGATTATTGAAACCGAACCTTGAAATCTCCATGCTTTGATAGATACTCAAACAACACCCTAAAGTTCCCAATTTCTTCATTTATATGCCTCAGTCCACCTTCTATTTTTTTATTTGCACATTTTATTTAAATCACTATAAATGATTTAAATGTATTTTAATTTAGCTTGCATATCTGGTCCAAACTGATAATTTGTCTCTGAAAAGAGCCCCAAAGGTTTGTCAGATGACCCACTGTAACCCTGCAATCTCAAACACATATTTTCCCGTGACATTTGATATACTTGTCAAATGGATTCATCTGATGACATCTAAATTAGGAAATATTAACATCCAAAGTGGGCTATTTCATTTATTATGCAACTTTATATGTCAAAACACATGCAAAACTTGTCAAGAAGACCACCTGAGTAGATATCAAATGCAATCCTGAGAACTTGCCAGTTGGCACACTGATTCATTCAAGTATAAAAAGTATGCACGCAAAAGGGTGTCATCTAATTTGAATCTGTGACCAACATGTTAAGTGTAAAAAATGAGCATCTCAGAACATTCTGAGAATGCAGATGTAAAAACTGCATAAAGTGCACTTGGATTAGCCCTTGTAAAAATAGAAGACCATGCCTTGAAGATGAACCCTTGATCCTAGCAATAGATTTACATACGAGGAGTATAAGGAACAACTCTCATTTCAAAATAATCATCTGATACAAAGTGCCAAACTTTGAAGATGATTGTTTTGCAAAGTCAGTTCTGTTAACATCAGCAATCTGCATAAAACACCTTTAGATTTGACTTTCTCAAACCTATCAAATAAGACCCTTTCAGTCTGAACCTTCGAACATGGAATAACTTTCATACAAGTAATGAAAAACTTTAAGTAGCTTGCTCTGATGATCAGCTGATTAATTGGCATCACTTCTCGAAGTCAGCCACTTAACAACTTTGTTAACTCAAACTCAGTGAAAAATGTAGAAATTGGATTTGGAATCAACTGGGCAAGGTGGTCAAATGGATTGACCAAGGTCTGAAACTCTTCAAAGAAGTTCACTTCCAGGTTTACAATGTAGGGAAAAAGTCAATTCTTCAAGATCTTGAACTGGGGTACAACTTGCAAGACTTCAAAGTATGTCATTCTGTAATTCTGCACTTTACACTAAGAATAAGAATTAATTGAAAACAGAATGACTTTGGCATACTTATCATTTGACTTCACAAGGATCTGCAAATGGGTACAAATGTTAACTTTCATGACTACAACATCGTGGAATAATCCTTATATCATGAGTCTTAATCTGGGAAAAGATACAAGCCTGCAAAGTAGGTCACTTAGTATACACTGAACACATGCACAAGTGCAGATTTAGGTGATGACCTCCAAACAACTATCTCCAAAATATATCAAATCTGAAATTTGAGAGATGGAACCTATTATATGTGCTTAATGAAAAGTGAGGAACATGTCTCCCAAGTAGTTTCTCATAGAAAACATCAGGTCTCTTTTTGTATGCATTCAAATTAAACCTCTTCACAAACTTAATGAGGGTATTCACCTTGGCTTAGAGTCACTCCAAATTTCTCCAAAATTTGAGAGTACTAATAGTGTCTCTATCTGGGGACACATGCCCCATGTGGGCATGTAGATAATTCAAAATTATTGGTAGAAGCAAACCACCCCAAAAACAAATCAGATTTTCTTCTTCTCTTCTCTCTTGACTTTAGAATTGGGCTCTTTATTTAAAACCAAACACCACACAATTGAAAGCAAAGCAACTGTACAACATGCGCATTATTAAAAAATGTCATATGGTCAAAAAATTTAAATCACCATTTACCTCTATAAAATATTTGATTCTCATCATTCAGTAGTATGATCATTCTGTAAAACTTGTTTCCAAATAATTGACCATTCTGAAATAGACTTGCAACATTTATGCCACTATCATACTCTTTACTTTCATTTCTCCTATGATCTTGTAGCACAACAAAATCATGTATTTGCTTAAAAGAAACATAATTTGAAAAATATTCTTCATACTGAAATCATGGTGAACATTCATATGCAATATGATATTCTTCATTATCAATCTCCTTAACATGCTCAAATAAATACTCAAACGACTGCATTGGAAATGTAAAACATTCTAGCTCAACTTCATAACCAGCATCATGATGATTTACCTCAGTGAGTGCTTGGATATCAAAGAAAACATTTTCACCTTCAACCCCATGCATACTACACAAACATTCAATTGAATCACCATGAACTACAACTTGTGGCTTCAGATTTAGTTTATCCTGAAAAACATCAACACGCTGAACTGGAAAAAGAAAAAACTCACTTGCTGTCGGATAACTGATATGTCCTTGTTGATTTATTTTAGTATCTTTAAAAAATAATGCATCAACACTTTCTACATCCCATTCTTGCAAAAATGAACATACCTCTAGTTGAAGCAGATAATCTGATGTAGAATCTGAATCCTCTCTTAGCATCACATAAAATATTTCAAAATATGGTTTCAATAAATCAGCAAGCAGTTCATTATTCATATCCTCATCTTGACATACATCTCCTTGATATAAATCACTGTTATAGGAGATATTATTAGCATTAGTAACTTCCTTTTGATAAAACATTGATTTCATATCATTAACAATATCACAATTATCAATGTCCTTATCAAACAAGCTGAGATCCATTTCTGGTTCGGATACAAAATCAGATTTAATGTCCATATCACCGGAAATACCTTGTTGAAATGTTTCATAAGTCAATTCATACAAATCTAACATTGACCCACCAGCAACAATATCATATTCATTTTCATGGTTCTTAGGATCAACAACTTCAAATGACAAGTCATAAGATGAAAGCATACAAATTGAAAAATCAATACTATCATCATTGTTAGCTGAAACAAAAGAATTCATCTCTATTTTAGACAAATCAACATCTTCATAATGATCTCCAACATATGACATGTCTTTATCTTCTTCAGATGGTTGCACAGAAACCATCAGCTTATCTTGAAAGAAATCAAGGCCATTGTAGCACCATGAATCATCTTCTTCAACCAATTCCTCATACATATCCTCACTATCAGCATCAGCAAAGTCTGATATGATTTCATCATTTGAGGCTGCAAAATCATAGTCTAATAAAACACTTGCCCCCTCTTTACTTTTTACACTTTGCTTTGAACCACAATTTATATCATGGTTAGTAAAATCAGCAGGGACAAAAACATCTTCGCATTGATCTTCATTTATTGATCCACATCTATCTAGTGCATTTGATACATTATGATAATGATCCCTAGTAGATGGAAAAACCCTTGGGATGATTCCACATCTTAAATTGTTTTCAATATCTAATGTTGTCATAAAAGCATGATACAAAGTTCTAGGTTGCTTATCTCTTAACAAGAAACTCATATTTTTACCAAATGCCTCTAAATAGACAACCAAACAAGCATCATTTGGTTTGAACTCCATAGGGATCTAACCCAATACTTCAGCAAATCTAAGATTGAAATGAGGAACTAAGTCACCATTCTTTATTTGTGTCTCCATGAAATTCTTTATTATTGTAACTAGATTAACATTTTTACCAAACTGCTCCAAAAAAAATTATCTTAACTCTTCCCATGAAGAGATAGAACATTCTAGCAAGAAAGAGAAAAAATACCTTGCATCATCTACCAAAGACTGAATAAACAAACCTCATAATGTTGTCCTCATATTCAATATCAAAATCCTCCATTAAGTCCATGAATTTTCTACAATGCTTTTCAGCTTTTTCCTCTCTCCCACCACTGAATCTTGGTAATTTTTCTCTGATTTCGGGTGGAAACATATTTGGGTAACCATGAATACCTTCAAAATTAGAGTTGTATACAATTTATTATTGAAAACTCTCTTAAAATTACAGGATTGAGGCTGACTGGAACTCGTGGCTGCACTTGGAGTCATGTAGCGGAGCACATGTGACTCATACATCATGATATTCATGCTATTACAAATACTATCTTAACAACAATAGATCCATCGATTACCATTTTCATGCCCTCTTACAAATTACTAAATTCTCTCCCAATTGAGCATGAAATTAAAATACAAACATACTTCTCAAAAGTGTACAGAATGTATTCAACAACCGAGAATCATTTCAACTTATCACCATTATTTCCTTTTCTTAGTGCTACTTCACTTCATAAGGAACTTTTCTTTCACATGAAAATATGAGGATTACCTGAAATGAAATTGCAATTGCTACTCTTATTTCTTTGACTGGAAACTTGGTAAATCTAGAGCCTTCTTTATAGCTCCATCGGGTTCTTTTCTCATAGAGTCGCCACCTCCTTGCAGAGGAAAATTTTCAAACAACAAAGCCATTTGACACATATATCTATTTATGGGTTTTCTCCAACCAGAAAATTGGCACAATCTTTTTTATAATTACTGCAATAAAAACACTTCCAAGGTATCTTTCCACAAATCTAAAACAACTTTCAAACTTTATTACTTGACTCTTTCTCTCAACCAGATTCTGGGGCTAACACGGGAAATCAAGGAAATAATTCTTCTACACTCACTGATTATTTCATTGAAACTTTATTCAAACTCCCCAGTAGAGTCACCATTTTTTTTGCGACTCGAATGGGCTAACTTGAAACTGGATTGAAAGATTTGAAAAAATAGAAAACCAGAGATTCTAGAAAAAGTTCAACAATATTATTGCATCTCATAATTCCCTAGCAAAATTGCCATTCTGTTAGCTCTTTTTCCCTGATTCTATCAAGGAAAAGACTAATTAACAAGGATCAAACAATCCTCCTATACTTCAAGCTCAAAGGCTCAGGCGAGCGTACCTATTGGATTCACTTCTTTTAGTGAATCATGGGATGGATCCCTGCCCACCAAACTGTATTAGACAATCATTCATAGCTCTTAAAATAGAAAAGGTAAAATGATTTGAAATTTATGAATTGATGATGAGACGTGCATAACCAACAAAGACCAGTACCTTATCTATTGGGCAATAGAGTCAAATAAACATATATCCCCATAAAACCCTCCAACTCCAAACATATAGAACCCGAATGAAATGCCTTACAAGTTACTCTTTTCACTCCAATACCCACACATCATATTCATGTGAAAACCTTGAAACCTCTAAACTTGTCTATAAGATTTACTCTTCCCTTGAAAGAAACTCAAAAACAACTTTACAGTTGCCTTATAACCAGTATGTTCAAAATGCCTTACAAATTAAACATACAAGAATTCAAGACATGACACACAAAGACATCCCCAATATGGAAAGGGATTCCATTGTTCTTCATTAAAAAAACTTTTGATTCAATACATTTACAAAACAAAGAACTCAAAAACAAGACCCAGAATCAGAAACCTGCCCAACAGCGTTAATTTCACCATCATTGTACAATTGAGAAGAAGAAAGATATAGAGAATTGAGAAGCCAATTTTTTCACTAACACCTGTCAATAACCCCCCCCCCCAATATCTGAAACTTCTCTCTTCCTCAACTGCCAAAATTTATTTGATCTGCACCCAAATGGATTGCAAAATCAAAATTCTCATCTCGAGACCTTTCCAACGGTATATGACACTTCATATTTCTGATAAACTTTGGCCATTTAACCATGAAAACAAAATTCTCCTTTCTCATGCACATTCAGTTGAAATTTTGAAAGTGCAAATTATAATATAGTTTGAACTATGAAAAGATCTTAATTTGGTTGCCTAAATATTAATTTACCTTATTTTTGCACATTCTGCCCAAAAGTCACCAGAATTCACCAAGTGTCGCTTCCTAACTGGCTCTGCATAACGAGTGTGAATGCATGACTAAGCTTGATCACACACTCATGCACATTTTCTTCATTCTCTCCAAACCTACATGACTACGCGACGAGCCAAGGATCACTCAATCGCGCACAATTTCTTCTCAACTGCAAATCACCAGCAACTACGTGATGAGCCATTTTCACTTGCACGACTGTGACTTTGCGATGAGCCACCTGCCTGCTCTGTGACTGTGTGACTGAGCTTGGTCACGCACTCATACACAATTCAACCTAAACCATCCAACCTACGTGACTGAGCGACGAGCCATTTTCACCTACGCGACTGACCTTGATTGCGCACTCGCGCACATTTTGACCTTAATCGGCAAGCATCTGCAACTGTGCAACGAGCCATTTTTTGCTCTACGAATGAGAGACCAACTGCTTTGTGACTATGGGATGAGCCGCCACTTATCATCTAATCATGCACTCACGAGAATTTCATCTGATCACTCTTCTCTACCGCGAGTGTGCAACCATCTCCCATGTGTCTACCATCTCAGTCTACCACATCACCACCTGCACACCACTTGTCCGCCAGCTCATCGCCAAAATTTGCCATCAAAAAATTTGGGCATGTTTCCCAAGGCACCACCCACACGTGCATGGAGAGCCTCATGCTCATTCTTCAAATTACTTTGTGTAGCCTCTACCTTTTAAACAACTAAAATTTTCATTCTCCCATCAATGTGGGATTGAACTCTGGAATTTTTTTAAACTTCTTTACATGTTAGCACCCAAAATAATGGGGCCCACCACCACATTGATTCCTCCAGCCAAGGGGGCCACCAATGGACCTCGTGGCTTCTTATTCATTTCATAATGCAAGTGCTTCCATATAAAAACACTAGAGAAACCCCTTGCCCAACGAATGTGGGATAATGTGCATTGCATTTTTCAAATCCTTTTAAGCCTGCGCAACATTCTTTCCTTCATGTTGCGCTAAACTTCCTTTTATCAATGTCTCCTACATTTTAAACTGATTTCCCTCTATGCATTCAACACATTCCATCTTGTATTTGCACAAAAATCTTTTAAAAACAACCTTTAAACAAAATGCTACGCAGGCTTTTCCATTGCAAATTGCATTTGGTTTTTTAAAGTCTTTGCTTTAAAATGCATTGTGTAGGTTCTCTGGTCTTCCACCTACCATATGCATTTGTCTGAACATTCTTACAAAATCTGGGAACTCCTTCTCCAATATTGTGTTTCAATTTGCTTAGACTCCTGCGCAGTATCTCCAACGCCATGCACAAGCCTTTCAAAATGATGCACCAACATTCCATGGTTCCTGACGCAACACTCCTCTGATGAGTTTACACCTACCATTTGATTTTTCTTTGAAATATTTTAAACCGTCCTTTTGAAATTGCTGCATAGCCTCTTAGGTGTTTAACGGTTGTAGAAATTGATTTTACACATGCCAAATTACATTGGTTTTGGTTATTTTTTAATATGTCTATACACCATTTTGATGCGCAAGGTATCCTTCATGTATTGTGCATATTGTTGTTCAACCTCCATGCAGCTTTCTTGGAAACTTCAACCACTATATTGCGCAGACATTACAAGGTAATAGAACTTTGGCATTACACCTGCCAATTTTCCATTTGCTTGCTTAGAAAAATAAGAAATAACCAATATTTTAATGCACAGACTGTTCCATATTGTTTACACTTGCAAATTGCATTGTTTAAAAAGAATTTCAGAAGAAAATCCCTCTCCATACCGCACAACTTTTGGTGGATGCCCTATTGATTTTTTTTTTTGAACCTTTTAAATGTTTTACTGTCTTCCTTCAATCAATATTGCACTGGTTTTTATTTTGTTTGTATGCAACACCTCCACAGTCCCTTGCGCAGGCCTTTTGCTTATGTTCATAGTTTTTAAAACTTCCAAATTCTCCTCCCTTCAACTTATGCACAGTTGGCTCCATCCTTGGCATAGAATTGGTAAAAGTCTTAAATTTTGTTTTGAAAGTCTCCACACTTGGCGCGGGTTGGGAAGAGGAAACCGACTTTAGACCAATCAAATTGCATTTGATTTGAAATTTTTTACTGATTCAAAATCCATTTTATAAAATCTACAGCCATGGGAACCAAGAGACCACATTTCCTACGAGTATTTCTATCAAAAACTTCACCCAACATTGCCTCAAACTTTCATTACTACACAGGCAAAAGAAGACACTAGCAATAGTTGTGAAATCTAGCTTCTCACTCACCAAGTGCAGCCACTTGGAAGTTTTTTATTATTTAAAACCTTCCAACATTTTTAATTAGTGTGTACAATGCGATCAACCTATCCTTCCACATTGTGCGTGCAGATCTTCTAAGACATTGCAATGGTGGATTATTGAAACCAAACCTTGAAATCTCCATGCTTTGATAGATACTCAAACATCGCCCTGAAGTTCCCAAATTCTTCATTTATATGCCTGGGTCCACCTCCTATTTTTTATTTTCACATTTTATTTAAATCACTATAAATGATTTAAATGTATTTTAATTTATCTTGCATATCTGGTCCAAACTGATAATTTGTCTCCGAAAAGAGCCCCAAAGGTTTGTCAGATGACCCACTGTAACCCTGCATTCTAAAACACATATTTTCCCATGACATTTGACATGCTCGTCAAATGGATTCATCTGATGACATCTAAATTAGGAAATATTAACATACAAAGTGGACTATTTTATTTATGATGCAACTTTATGTGTCAAAACACATGCAAACCTTGCCAAGAAGACCGCCTGAGAAAATATCAAATGCAATCCTGAGAACTTTCCAATTGGCACACTAATTCATTCAAGTGTAACAAGTATGCATGCAAAAGGGTGTCATCTAATTTGAATCTATGCCCAACATATTACGTGTCAAAAATGAGCATCCTGAAATATTCTGAGAATGCAAATGTAAAAACTGCATGAAGTGCACTTGGATTAGCCATTGTAAAAATAGAAGACCACGCCTTGAAGACCAACCCCTAATCCTAGCAGTAGATTTACATACAAGAAGGATAAGGAAATAAATCTCATTTCAAAATAAACATATGATATAAAGTACCAAACTCTGAAGATGACTGTTCTGCAAAGTCAGTTCTGTTAACATCAGCAATCTGCATAAAACACCTTTGGATTTGACTTTATCAAACCTATCAAACAAGACCCTTTCATTATAAACCTTCAAACATGGAATCACTTTCATAAAATGAATTTAGAACTTTAAGTAGCTTTCTCTGATGATCAACTGATTAATTGGCATCACTTCTCGAAGTCAGCCACTTGACAACTTTGTTGACTCAAACTCAGTAAAAAAATGCAGAAATTGGATTTGGAATCCACTAGGAAAAGTGGTCAAATGGATTGACCAAGGTCTAAAACTCTTCAGAGAAGGTCTCTTCCAGGTTTACAATGCAAGGAAAAATTCAATTCTACAAGATCTTGAACTGGGGTACCACTTGCAAGACTTCAAAGTAGGTCATTCTATAATTCTGTACTTTACACTGAGAATTAGAATTAATTGCAAACAAAATGAATTTGGCATACTTATCATTTGAATTTATAGGGATCTCAAAATGGGTACAAAGATTCACTTTCATGACTACAACATCCTGGAATAATCCTTATATCATGAGTCTTAATCCAGGCAAAGATACAAGCTTGCAAAGTAGGTCACTTAGTATACACTGAACACATGCACAAGTGCAGATTTAGGTGATGACCTCCAAACAACTATCTCCAAAACATATCAAATCTGAGAGCTAGAACCTATTATATGTGCTTAATGAAAAGTGAGGAACATTTCTCCCAAGTAGTTTCTCATAGAAAACATCAGGTCTCTTTTTGTATGCATTCAAAGTAAACCTCTTCACAAACTTGATGAGGGTATTCACCTTGCCTTAGAGAAATTTTCATTTAGACACTCCAAATTTCTCCAAAATTTGAGAGTACTAACAGATAGCACCATTTCTTTCTAGGTATAACTACCTCAAAGAACACACAATCAGTTTCAACCTTGAAATCGATAGAGTCATTATATTTTTCTACTATTGCCTCTTGAATTCTTTCCCTTGCCTTTATCTCTCTTTGTAGGATTTTGATCATAGCAAACAATTCACCATCTACCCATGTGTTGTTTTGTCTCCTATAACTCTAAGAAACCTGAATGCCAATAGGTATATTGTCTTTCCATGCTCTAGGGTGCATACCAGGAAATTAGTGAACAATGTGAATGTACATATGTACCAACAAAGATCCAAATCTAAATCCTTTAGACTTGTCCTTCTTTATCTGCCTTATATTTTCCAAGAATTATTGTGTTAAGACTTCACATAGATTATACTTGATGTTTTCCTTCACCATCTTATAAGCCATTAAGATTACACCTGCTGATACCAAATTTAGTCAGCTTCTATAATGGAGTTTATAGCCCAAAATCATAGTAATCAATCTTACATCCTGTTGGAATACATCATTTACCGTCATCACTCTCCTGTACCACTGAGAATGTGTTAGGGTTTCTACCATATTCTTAGTATTCTTCTCAGCAACAGGTACTATACCACTATTATCCAATCTTGTTATGGCATGAATTAAGTCGTTGCAAATCTTCACAAGCTGATCTCCAAGCCATATGAACTGATCATGAACTCTGCTCAAGATAATATTTATCCAATATTCTTTGTCAAAGTCTTGAAGTTCAATTATCTTCATAATGCTTAGGCTATTGAGGTGTACAAACTCACCTTTCATATATCCATCATCACTTATCATGTTTTCCATCTCTGTAGCAATTTCTTCATCTCCCAAAGATTCAAACTTACAATGTATATATACCCTAATATCTTCAACATGTAAAACTTCGTAGGGTGTTTGAGAAAATACACCATCAGGGTCATCCTCAATAGATTTGAAAGGGTGTTTCTTGAATTTGTACCTATTTCTCTCTATAACATCAAAAATCATAGGTGTATCCATTTCAAAGGCTTCGCAATCAATATAAATACCTTTTTATTGTGGAAATGCGAGATCTCTACTTCGATCAAACTCTTCAATACACTTGCTCCAACTCTTTTTCTACTCAAGACTCTGTTCTCCTTAGGATATGCTCTGCAAATGATGTTCAATTATGTTCTTTCAATTATCCTTATACTTCGCTAAGTGAAAAATGACACAATTCCTAATAAACTCATTTCTGCACATCAGCCAGTCGAGCAGCAATCTAGCGATCATAATATATAAGATATATAAAACCATGCGATCATAGATAAATGTTCCAAGCTATTTCTACATACTCTCCCTAAGCTCTCAAGATCTTACTCCTCAAATTTAGGGGCTGGATAGATTTCTGATGTATTCTTCCAATGCTCCCCCTAAGGCCATGCTCGACCATCTAGGTTGATGTAGCAACGTTAGCATCAGGTGAAGACTCAGTAGCATCTGTTGACTCTTCCTGGACCATTTCCCCACTAGATTCTTTTACCTCTTCTATTTTCTTGAAACAACTATCAAATTCACTTATGTACTCTGCAAGACTCTTGCCAGTATCACTGATATTCTTCTTTATAACCATAGGAGGTGGTCCTCTTCTGTTGGCAGTTCTATTGTACCTACAAAAATTTGCTATATGCCCTAGATTGTTACATTTGTAGCATATAGGAGGTGATCGGTTCATATTAACTGACAACTTACAATACCTTACAATGTGCCCAAGGTTGTTACATATATAACATGTTGTCTTAGATGTTGTCTCCTCACTAATATAATCTTGTTTGTATCTTGATTGATCACGTTTCCTACATTCTTCTTTCTTGTGCCCATATGCATTGCAATTAAAGTAATAACCATTAAAATGTTTGAAAGGGGCTTTTACCTCTTCAATCTCTCTTCATGTGTCCAACCTTTTTACAACCAAAACATCTACCTCTGAAAGGTCTGATCTATTCTTTAGGTTCTTCAAGAGTAGGTCTTTCTCCATCAATCTTCGCATCAAATTTTTCTTCTTGATTCTTTGAACATTCAGCTTCATTGAAGCCAACACCAGTCATGTCTCCTTTATATTTATGTCTATCTCTTTGTTCATCGATCAAGTTAGTACTCATGTGAAGTCTCTCAATATGATTCTTTGCCTTGACAAGTTCTACTTTTATGATCTGATTGTATTTCTCTAATTCCAGATACTTGTTCTTGTAGTGTTCAAGTTCAGTCTTCATTTTTCCTATCTGAATATTATCATCCTTCAAGGTTTCTTCAATTTTTTTCTTAGCATCCTTTTCTTGTTGAATCTCTTTATCCATCTATAGTGAATTATTTTCATAGTCAAGCTTTAAGGTATTTTTCTCTTGCTCAAGCTGCATTATTTGATCTGAATTATCATTGCCTGAATCCTCTTTTATCTTAACTATAAGATCTTGTCTCTAACTTCTAGAAAGTTAAAGTTTTTCTTTTAGTTTCTTAATAAATCCCTCTTCTCTTCTTAATTTGAATTTAAATTCACCATTCTCTGTTTTAGCTTTGTCAAGATCTTCAAGAGCTACTTCAAAGTTTTCTTCCAAATTTTCAGAATCTTTGTCAATCTCTGTTAAGCTGTTAAACTTTCTTTCCAAGGTCCAAAAGCTCTGATACCAATTGCTAGGATTAAGTAATACGGAGAGGGGGTGAATTAGTATTATAGTACTTTAAATGTGAACTTAATAAATTCCAACTTAACCATATAATTATTGAAATGAAAATAACATAAGCACACAATACATAACTCATAACACCATGAATTTTTGTTGGGGAAACCATGGCCAAGGGAAAACCCCGGTGGGGATGGTACCCACAAATATGCACTAAATGTATAGTGTCACTGTTAGGATACCTAGCCATGTTAGGAGCTGAATGTTACATTAGCACATTTCCCTATTAGGGGAATACAAAACCATGTTAAAGGTATACTAAGCGCATTGCTCTTACAATCAGAAACAGTTACGTTATAATCAATTCTCAGTAGTGAACATCACAAGCATCAACTATGTTTAGATATTTCTAGTTAAAGCTTGCATTTGTCTTACATCACAATGCATCCATGCATTCCATCTTCTTCATATCATCTCATCACTTCTCTACTTCTCTTTACAAAAAAGCTCTTCATATATATGTGTCGGCTCTCTAATACATTAAAAAATAGAATTAATATATACTCAAAAAGTAAATAAAAATTTGGCAACCTTATACTACCAAACAATAGTTAATCCATAATCACAATCCAACTTAGCACGCTAGGATTCCACGTCACACTCCCTCAATCATCGCGACTGTTCACCTGCCCTGTATCCCTGTTACTCTGTCTTCGCATGACTTCAAGGTACTGTAACTCTCTGCAATCATCACAAAAACTCAAGCAACCTTACCAAAAGGTCATACATACTCCAAAATTTCTTCCTCTAAGCTCGCATGTCCCTATACATAATATATTGTCTTCCCTGTCCAAAACTGTATTGCTATACTTTGTATTTATGTTTACTGTACTTAGTCATTTTTCTATATGTATATCCAAAAATATAAACAACTTCAAGTGATCATCATTCTAGATGAGTTGCCATAAATGAAAACCCTCAAGTGTATTATATCACTCCAGAAATGCACCACTTGCCAACAATATAATCATATTACCATAATGCATTACTAAGCATTAAAGTCTGTCATATTTATCCTTTAGTATTTCAAAACAATCAAATCTTGGGGCATCATAAACATCCCATACACACAAAATTCTTAAACAAAGTCTATAAAACCACATAAAAAAATTATTAACCAATTGGATCATTCCCCCCAACTAGATTCCATGATTATCCCCAAAGTCAACATGTGTAGTGATCCGAAGATTGGGTGTAAGGGAATTCCTATAGAATATATTAGATCTACTTATATGCCTACCCCATGATCTTTACTAGCAATGTCATACTTGAATCGACTCTAATTTGGCGCAGGCCACATGAGCAACAGAGGGTGAAAGAGCAATGGGAGGTAGGTAAGCTCTTGTTGGTTAGCTATCTACATATATATTCTGATTCACCAAATTTTTGCATGATAATTATATAGGGGATGAGGCTCCTTTCTTTTCAAGTCATCATTAAGCTCTTGCCATATTTGTGCAATAATATTTAACACATTTCTCTTGATGGTTCTTTCCATTTGATTGAACGTCCCATAATTATTCCTTCTATTTTTTTGTACCTAAAGTTGCACATCTGGCCAATTCATTAACAAAATAGTTGATTTCTCTATTTCCCTGTAACCAGTCATTTGTACTCCCATGTTTTCCTCATTCTACATGTAAAATAAAAATCTCTAACTTTAAAGTCGTCAACATAGAGCAAGGGTTTCCATTATGTATTATATGGTACAAAAAGATTATGTAAATAAAAATTGCATACATTATTTTGGATTTGAACAGTTGAATTCTAAAATATATCAAAAGTTTGGTGTGACTAATGAATGTGATAAATCACAATAAATTTACATAAATTAAAAACATAATAGATTTCCTCAGAGATAAAGTGTATATACTCTTGTAGGTGTCTTTTAGTTCATTATTTGAGGAACCACTATTTATATATGGTCCACTTTACCCTTCAGTATTTTAATCTTAGTCTCCTTTTCTTGAAGATCGTTCTCAAGCTTAAGTTGAAATTCTTCCTTTTCCTTAATCCATTTTGTCTTTTGTAATTGCAATTGTTTAACCTGTTTCCATAGTATTGGTAGTAATGAGGGTCATGATAGAGGAACATAAGGCTGAGTATTTAGATCAGGAAGAATGTTGGTAATCTAGTCTATGATCCTTGTGGCTTCTTGGGTAGCCATATCTGCTAATATATTTAGATTAGTATCTTCCAAATTTTTAATCTTTGCATCCTATTCTTGGGCATTTTCCTTGGACACTCATTTTTCCTCCTTTCCTTTGGGCACTTCTTGAGTCTATTCCTCATCCTTTGCTTCTTCTTCATCCGGTACTTCTTCCGCATCTAACACCTCTCGATCTCTCTTTCCTGGAGCCTCATGTATTTCCTTGGGAAATTGTGATGTTTTTTTAGGGGTCTCTGTTAGATTTGATAAACAGAAAATCTACCCAAGACCACCTGCATGCATGACTGTCACATAAACAGAAGCAAAGACAGAAGAGAGAAGAGAAACTATGGAGGCCAAAAGGCCAGAGACTGGAAATCCATGTTGAGAGAAAAAACTTCTATATTCAACAATAATGAATTACAAATTCCTTAATGAAATACAAAGCGGTGATTCCTTATAAAGGATACCGAAACCCTAAAGGTGGAAACCCTAAAGAATTATAAAGTGCCTAAGTGAAACTTAAGCATAGAGTAATAACTTAACTAATTAAATCAACATGATTTAATTAATAAGCAAACTAATGATTACTCTAACACCCCCCCTTAAGTGT
>MU226535.1:45933-65215 GCA_018584345.1 Thuja plicata
TATAAAGGATACCGAAACCCTAAAGGTGGAAACCCTAAAGAATTATAAAGCGCCTAAGTGAAACTTAAGCATAGAGTAATAACTTAACTAATTAAATCAACATGATTTAATTAATAAGCAAACTAATAATTACTCTAACAGTCTCTACATTCTCCTCATGTGAATCTGGATTTGGTGCCTCAAAATCTGTGTAATTATTATCACTACATGAATTCCCCTCTTCTTATAAAATTTTTGTATCTTTGAACAAATAGGATACCTTATTAGTGGTCATAGAGGTAATGTATACTATTGACTTAGCCTTAATTTTCTTTCTCCATCTTTTTGTTTTGAACTAGCGAAATCTCCTAGTAGTTTTTTTACTAGACTCTTCCTATTTTATTTATTCATCTGAATAAGGTGTAACATGTACTCCTTGTTCAATAAACAAATGTGAGACAAAAGATGCTAGAGTTGTCTTTTCTAATACTAGTGCAAAGGCAGAAGCTCTTGCCTTGTACTTTTTAGGCAAATTTGTAACACTAAAAGTAAGATTTAGCTACTTTCACTCAGGAGAAAGCGATAAAAACTTAACTTTTCTCTTCTTTCCTACACTGGAAGAAGGTTCCTCTACTTATTAAAATTGGGTTATAGCTATTTTAGTTTTCTTAATCTTCATTGGGGAAACGTTTTCAATCTTTTCACTGAATGAGAAGAAGATGGTTCTTCATGTTGCTCCTTCTTCTTATGGGATTCTTTATTTTTCTTCCCTTTAGTAGGGAGAAAATAAGTTTCATTAACAAGTGTCTTCTTCTCACAACCTATTTCAAGATTCTCTTCTACCATTTCTTTTTTTTTTTCCTTCCCTATTACCCTTTCTTTACCATTTTCTTGTTTTTCTTTGGAAGACATTTCAACATTTTTGGTAGGGGAAGGTTTAACAAGTTTTTGAGCTCATTTTTGCCCCCTAGTCTTTTGAATTATTTCCCTTTTGGTGATTTGATCAAGGAACACCTATTAGCTTTTTGATCGAATAAGAATTAAATGGAGGCTACATCCAAGTGTGAAATAGGTAAGCTAGACATTTATTATACGTATTATTTTTGAAATTTAATTTCTTGATTTAGTTAGCATAGGAAAATTTAGTAAATATCATGAGTTTTGAGTGTATTTCCATGTGTCATATGTGATTTCAAAATTAAACGATTTATTATAAAAGAGAAAAGACAACTGAATTAGAAATGATTGCCAAAAATGTGATAAAAGGACATAAATGAATACCATATGAATTGACATGTCATTTCAAAAAGTAGCAATCATTGCTCCAAAATATTTGTTCAATCCAATACACAACTTATGATATTAGAATACCACTAACAAAGCTAGCGAATGACCAAAAATCTGTACTTGGAGAGATGTGCAAATTATTTTGACTACTAGAATCGATTGTAGAAGTGTACACAAACTAAATTGGAATTGTAAGACACTGTTGGAAGTCTAATATGGTAAAGCAATATACTAAGATAGAGGGGGGTGAATCAAATCTATAAAAAAATTACACTTCTAAAACAAACTAATTCAGCATGTAACCATAAACATTAACTGAAATGATGTAATAGATCTAACATCTAATCACATCCATAATGAACATAACACAAAGATTTGGTAATCCAAAAACCCTTGAAAGGTAAAATTGGGGTGGGGATGACACCCACAAATCTTCACTACTACAGTAATAAAGTGTGCCTGTTAGGGCTACAAAGTTTGATCACTTTTGATGATCTACCCTATGAGGGGTCTTCCCTATTAAGAGGTTAGAGACTTATACAATCTACCTTGTTAAGGGTTTAAACTTAGAACTAAGTAAGCACTCTTTTAAGAGATTTACAAAGGCATGTTAGGACCACTTTATTAAGAGATTTACCCTAATTCACTTGCTAGACTGTATCAATACCCAATCCTTTGGTCTACACTTCAAATGCTGATAACATATCTCCTCTTTCCAACTCTTAACTGATCTCTCAATCTGATATATCTCTTTACTGTACTTCACTACTCTGCTCGGTCACTTTGTCTAGCCTATGCTTTAGATATGCAAAACTCTCCATACACACCCAATCTTTGCTCTTCACATCCGCATCCAAAGACATACATAGACTTAGGGTTTGAAGCATCCCATATATAGATCATTGATGAAACATCCATATTAAGATCAACGATATAGATTCATCACTTTTTCCGCTTAAGCATCCCTAATTTTTATTGGTTGCATTTCTTGCATAGGGATTCATGATCTCATAAATAACATGTAATTAATGCATTAAATATGTTCAACAATCATTAAATGATTCATAGAAGTCAACCAAAACAATTTACCTAAGTGTTTGTGTCATTCCAAACCCATATATCAAAACTATTTCACTCAGCATATGTAAACTCTGATGCTCGGTCAAAAATGTCACTTGACACTGACTATCTATGCAACTCGGCAATCATTCTACTCGGAAACTACTGAGTACTCAATGACCACTGACTTACTTGATAGTTACTACTGCTCGGTCAATACATAATATTTACACAAGTCACTACATTTCTCAGCCTTGGTGGGATAGCTCGGTCGCAGTGATGACCGACCAACTTGCCTTGATTATGACTAAGTGTGTGACACTAATAGAGAACAAAACTTGGAGGTAAACAATCTCCCCAATTGACATTAGTGGAAAAAACACTTTTTCATGACTCTTCAATCCTTAACAAAAATAGTACTCAAGTATATCAAAAAACTCCCCCTAATATTATGACTCGGTCTTCATAATGACTTCACTATATATACAACATAATCTTAAGCACATAACTCCAAAAATAACAAAATAGTATGTTATACCTTCTCTTCTCAAATCATCCTGTCATTTTCCTTGTCTGCATCTTTCCCCTTTATCTATTTGTGTTTTATTTCCCCATTGTTTACATCTTATTACATTTACCCCTTATTTTTGTCACTCTTGTCTACTGGGGTTGTAGGGGTCATACCATACTTTTCCAAAAATTGTTTATGGATCTATAGGATCATCACTAATGCATTAGTCCAACTGGTTTTGACAGACTCCAAAACTTGTAACTTAATTTCTAGCTCGATAGCTATATCAATCAAACTCTCTGCAATATTTAGAGGTGTCTCCCTCTGTGCTAATTCTTTTGCAGCTAATAACTCTCTCTTCATGACCTCCAAATGAGGTATCAACATAGTTTGAATAGAAGTCAACTTAGCCCTTATTCTGCCATCATTAGCCATGAGCTCGGATAATCTCCCTTGGGCATGAGTCAACCTATTAAAGTGAATAGAGTTGGAACTTGCATCCATGCTTAGTGAATGTCCTGTTGACTTCAAGTCTGACTATAGCTTCTCAATAAGTTGTTGCTTCTCCTTTGTAAAGAATTCAAAATCACATAATTTTTTATACAAAGAAAGAACATTTTCTACAACTTATTTTAGGTTACTTACCAAATCAGAAAGTGCAACATGTTTTACATTAAATTCTTTTGCAACTTTGTCAAGAACTTTGGCCTCAAACTTTCTCTCAGACCATTGCATGAGCTTCTCATTTGCATCGATATCATCATTTTTCACCTTTTGAACAATATGAACCAATTGATCTATAACAGGTGCTTCCTCATTTACATCTTGAAGCTCAAATGTATCAACAAATATATCTTTGATATCATGTAATACATGCTTCTGTTGATGTTCTCTTTTCAGTTTCTCCTGCTTGCTCTTCCTTTTCAGTAAAATCTGCACTTCGTTATAATATAAGTTATTAGTGTCCCATTTTGGAATCACTATAACTTCATCAAGTGTCACCTCAGTGCTCAAAGACTTATCCTTTTTCTTATGTGACTTCTTCTTCTTAGTCTCTAGTGTGTTGCTACTCGGTTTCTTCTCTACCTGCAATGTAATGGTGTCACCACTGATTGTGACTAACTCCTTCTAAGTAAAAATTGCCTGTATTCAGTTGTATCAGCAATCTTAGTCTCAGTGAGTGGTGTCTTTATCAATGCTTGAATATCCTCTTTCTCTATGGGATCTTATTTCTCCTCAGTCTCTACAGTCTTATTCTCCTATGTTTCTTCTTTATGAGGTCTGGAGATATCTGTTGCAGACTTATCTTCTTGATCTTTTCTTATCTTCTTCATCAATAACTTCAAAGTTTTCCTTGGTAGGGGAACCTGGAATGTTGATTGTATCTTCACCCTACTCCTCGGCATTCAAACCTTGTGTATCCTCACCTGTAATTGTGATTGAGTCATCAATTGCTAAATCATCTATTTGTGTATCCTCAACCTTCTCCTTTATTTCATCCTCAACATTATCTGTCTCCTCAATATCATCTTTATTATCAAGCTCTACTTGTTTTGATGTGCCTTCATCTTTGCTTGCACTCTTATCAACTAACAGTCTAGATATTATCTTTCATATTCTTTGACTCTGTTGTACAACTCTTACATCCTTCCTCAGTATAGAATATACTCTTAATTTAGGAATGAATCTATTCCTATGTTTCTCCATTAATTTTTATCACTTTTTCCATGTCAGCTTAGGCATTATTTAGGCTAATGCCCCTTCTCTAATCTTCCTTTCAGTTTTAAGAGAAAATTACCATCTCTCATCAATCTTCTGAATAATTCCTTAGGGACTAGATTCCCAATCTCTAAAGGTGTCATCTTGTATGACGCTAACATATCCATCATGGCCTCTTCTATATTTTCCTTGTCCTTGGTACTTAACTATTCAAACTTAATGAGTTTGAATCCTGACAAGTCTGTTGAACTCCTTATGTTATGAAAAATCTCATCAACATTTGTAGGATGTTTTTGTGTACCAACTTTTAAATTGTTGATGTCTTCTGTGTCTTTCATCTCTTAATCTCCATTATCTTTACCCAATATTTATTTCCTTCTCAGCTTCCTCTTAGGTTTTCTTAGCTCAGCTTTAGTTTTTACTTGTTTCCTTTTCCTTGAGCTCTCCCCTTAAGCTTTCTTTAGTAAGATTTTCTTTGGTGGATCATCTGATATTGAAGTTGTTGATGCCCTAGTTCTCGATCTAGATGTGGCAAGAGGAGTAGGTTTGTGCTTTGAACTCCTCTTCTTAGTTAACTCAGAAACCTTAACTTTCTTACCCTTCTTAACCACTTCCACATCTTCATCTTTACTCTCTTATAAATCACTAGATTGGTCCTCACCTTGACCTTGTGTGATCTGTATTGGTGCATCATCTTCTTCTTCCTTATCTCCAAACATCTTCACAAGGTTCTTCACTATTTTCTTCCTCTTCCTCTCCATGGTTGTAGCCTTCAATCCCATGGTTATCTTTGATTTTTTTTTTCATATTTCCCAAATGCAGTAGCCTTCTTATCAACTTCCTCTACAAGTAATGTTGTGATTGTTGCATATGTCTCGTCTATATTTACTTCATAAGGTAATGGCCTCAACCATGATACCCTTGGTACTACAACTTGTACATAGGTATAATCAGTATCAACTAGAAAGCAAACATCACCATAATGCTTCTCTACTAGTGAAGTAGGGATTCTGCTCCTTATTCTCATCTTCTTTTTAATTCAACAAAGTAGTTTCCTGTGACATTATCAAAATTCTATCCTATCTATTGTATGAACTCATTAATTTGTTGTGTTACTAGTCAGTCCTGACTCCATACTACATCTCCTATTGTAGGAAAATTATTCAGAACATAGAAAATAATACAAACTAACAGGGATCCAAACTTACAAATAGAATTATTTGCCTTCCTGATGGATGATAGGTTCTCGACAAGTTTAGTCATCTGTAGCTCGGCAATATCATATGTATGATCCTTTTTCAATATCTTCCATGCCTGATCAACTAAAATGCAAGGAACACTATCTAATATGCTCGACTGATAAAACTTGTAAGCAATCACTCTTACTACAAAGTCAATTTAAGGATCTGTGATCATTGAAATTGTCATTCCTCTCTTGTTCCACTTGGCTAAAGTGTTCTTCTCAACCTCTTCTTTACTTTGACAATGCATTGTTCTTTTTCCTTGCACAATAGGGTAACCAGTAACTTGATGTATGATATCCTTGGTAATATTCACTGGTCCATTCTCCAAGCATACACTCATATCATGTACTATGCTCAGAACTATCCCAATCCATTCAATTTTGAAGTCGCACAGGAAATGTAGGGCACAGACTACCCTTTGTTGACAATATGTTGATGCTCAGCCTTCAATGCCCCATTCTCACATAGTTGTTTGCAGGCTTCCCTCAACTCAAAATCTCCAACTTCACTTAGCTTACACATAGCATTCTCTTACATCATGGATCATAAGAAATTTTGGCGGGGTCGATGACAGGGCTCCCAAAAGATCTCCCTTCACCGTAGTCTCAGGTACAACACAAAAATTGAGTGGTGCACATGCATCACTTCTAACTAACTAAATATTATTTAGTTCCTTATCTTGTCTCTTCACTCCAGCAGATGAACTCCCATCCATTTGTTAGATTGGGGTTCATGAAATGAACTCTGGGTAACTTGGAAACAATGGG
Organism: Thuja plicata; assembly: GCA_018584345.1. Lineage (NCBI taxonomy): Eukaryota > Viridiplantae > Streptophyta > Pinopsida > Cupressales > Cupressaceae > Thuja > Thuja plicata. The sequence goes on from MU226535.1 coordinate 52,500, forward strand.
TCTTCAATCTTTCTCAGTACTTGTCGATGATACACAGTGAGATATTTACAAATATTTGCTCAAATCACTCTTCGAATCGCCTTTGAATTGCTCTACAAGCTCTAATCATTTTTTTAAATGAAAAATGAATTATGAAATCCATTTTATACCCTCAGACAGTCAAATTAGTTCTTCATTAAATATTTTGTATAGTGGTAGGTGTATAATATCTATCTCGGTCCTTGAATAAATAGCTCAGTTAACTCCTTTCATCACTCAGTTAGAATAGTGACTTGGTCACTACTGACACTCATTCAACATATCAGCTTGATCAATATGGGGGCTTGGCACATACTAATACTGACGCTCGACATTAATTGTGCATATCAATTCTTTGCTTGGTTCTTGTGTCAAATTTGTCCTAATGCATCTTAACTTATGGAGATATGGAATTTAATACATCTTATGTTAGGAATTGGTGTAAAATATAACATTAGAGAAAACATTTCCTTACATACCTTCTTTTCTTAATTGAAATTAGTGTGATCACCTGATCCATTGGATTGGGTGATCTTGGCTTCACTAGGTCCACTACTACTTGCTTCTTCTTTCTTTCTCCATGTCATATTCATATGATTCTTTATCTGCTCAACAATAGGTTTTGTGGCTCTAGTCTTTCCATCTCTCTTAGTATGACCGATCTTGTGACAACTATAATAGACCAAACTTCCATTCATCCAACTCTTGGATTTACCTCTAAAGTGTGTTATTATAGAATTTTCTACAATATGGCCAATATATTCACTACAATAATGAAAAATATGCCTTGTATTGTAATCCCAATTGAATTTGTTACCTTTCCTTAGTGCATTGCCTTTTTTCTTGGATGTCCATTTGGATTTTGCATTGGATCTGCAATCTTGAGTTATATGTCCATACTCCTGGCAATTATAACAATGTCCTTGAAATCTAGGTGAAATAGGTGTATTGCTAGTCTTTGACCTACATTCATGTGCTTGATGTCCATGCTTCTTACAATTAAATCAATATCCATTTAATTTAGGTTTAGGATTGTACTTACCATTCTTTCTTTGGAAAATGTTTGTTGTGTGACCAGGTTTCCCACAATGATGACATGTAGGTTTTTTGTTCTTCACCTTTTCATTTATATATTCTCCACTCTTTGATGATTCTCCTTCTTCAGTGGATGACAGGTGTTTAGTATGGCCTAGTCTAGAGGTGTCATTATTCCTTCTTGGTGATCTCATCAGTTCCTCAAAGTATCTCAAGGCTTCATTAGGTTTTTTATCCTCTCAATGAATTCTATTTCAGATCTCAAATCATTTTTTAGTTGATTGTTCTCTGATCTCAGATATGTAATTTCAATTTCTTTTATGTTTATCTCTTGATTTACAAATAACAATTGGTTGACCATGTCCAACTAATTCTTTTTGATATTCTTCACATCACTTGTCCTTTCATCAATTCTAGTAGTCATTTGTCTCTTGTTTTCTTCTACTATTGTCTTGTCTTCCTCAGCTTTCTTCTTCTGATCAATCACCTCACATAGTGTTATTGATTGAGTTTCATGTTCTATCTTTAGAATTTTGACTCATTTTTTTAGTGATTTTTTATTCTCTAATTGATCTACAATTGCTACATTACTTTCTTTGGAATCTCCATTTTCAAATATACCTTTAGTGTCTTCTTCTTTATATGAAGTGTCATTCAGCTGAGTTGCCAACTCTTTCCGAGCATTTAAGGATTTCCTCAATTCTTCTCTTGCTATCTCAAGCTGTTGTAGTGCTAGATGGATATCAATCTTCTGATTCCCAATGATCTTTCCCAACTTATAAACCTTCATCTCCAAAATCTAAACTCTCAAGTGGTTAGACTTCTAATAAGAGAACAATGCTCTAATACCAATTTTTGGAACTCAAATATGGGAAAGCAATATATTGAGAAGGGGGTGAATTAGATCTATAAAACTTTTACACTTCTAAAACAAACTGATCCAGCATGTAAACATAACATTAACTAAAATAATGTAATAGATCTAACATCTAATCACATCCATAATGAACACATAACACAAATATTTGGTAACCCATAAACCCTTAAAAGGTAAAATTGGGGTGGGGATGACACCTACGAATCTTCACTACTATAGTAATAAAGTGTGCATGTTAGGGCTACAAATTTTGATCACTTCTTATGATCTACCCTATGATGGTTCTACCGTATTAAGATCTTACAAACATACAATCTACCTTGTTAAAGGATTTAAAATTACAACTAAGTAAGCACTCTATTAATATATTTACAAAGACATGTTAGGACCACTCTGTTATGAGATTTACTCTGATTCACTTGCTAGAATGTATTAGTACATGATCCTTCGGTCTGCACTTCAAATGTTGATAACATATCTCTTCTTTCCAACTCTTAACTGATCTCTCAATCTGACATCTCTTTACTATCCTTCACTGCTCTGCTCAGCCACTTTGTCTGGCCTATACTTCAGACATGCAAAACTCTGCATACACACCCGATCTCTGCTCTTCACATTTGCATCCACACACATGCATATATTTAGGGTTTGAAGCATCCCATATATAAATAATTGATGAACCATCCAGATCAAGATCAACAATCTAGATTCATCACTTGTTCCACTTAAGCATCACTAATTTTGATTGGTTGCATTGCTTGCATAGGGATTCATCATCTCAAAAATAATGTGTAATTAATGCATTAAATATCTTCAACAATCATTAAATGATTCATATAAGTTAGCCAAAATGGTTTACCTTAGTGTTTGTTCCATTCCAAACACATATATCAAAATTGTTTCACTCGACATATATAAACTCTGATGCTCATTCAAAACTGTCACTCGACACCAATTGTCTATGCAACTCAACAATCATTCTTCTCGACAACTATTGAGTACTCGGCGACCATTGACTTGCTCGGCAGTGACTACTACTTGGTCAATACATAATATTTACACAAGGAATTACATTGCTCAGCCTCAGTGGGATGGCTCAGTCACAGTGATGACTGACCAACCTGCCTTAATTATGACTAAGTGTGTGACACTAATATACAACAAAATTTGGAGATCAATAAGATACATGAGGCGAAACCAATTTGGTAATATATTTCTAATTTTAATTGATTTTATTTGAAGTATGAAATACAACTCACAATTTGGACAAAATCATTGCCACTTCAATTTCAGTTGCAAATGGTCCAAATTGTCATTTTTAGAAAGAGTAGTTAAGACTAGCTGAGCTCTGCAAGTATTTCTAGAGGTCAATTCATTTCGGTGCAAAATTGGTTACAAACAAAAATTTGAACTAGAGGATTACCGTCTAGATTTTAAGACAAAAAGATTGATCTAAGTGGTTGGTTGGTTGGTTAGTTTTTGTAAGAGTGTGATGCAGGATCATCTTGGGTTCTTGGAAATCTTGTATCAACCAAAAATATTTGTTTTCTATTAGTTTAGTCTCTGATTTTCTTTCAGTGTTTATTCAATTTTGATCTTTTGTAGTTGCAAACCTTATGGAATGTTCCTATACTCTTTTAGAACCTTTCCCTAGGTTCACAACACATTTGGTTACTTTGTGTATGAGATAATGCAAATTATTGGCAATACTTAACTATTCTTCATGTTTTCTAGATAGTGTGTGTTTTTTGATCTCGTGAAGGTATTTTCTGAGCCATGAAGCTTAACGATGCATTTCTTCAATGTTATTACATTTTTAGCCAACCTACTTGAAGGATCATGATTCATGTTTCATCAATTTGAGGGAGATCCTTATGATTTGGATCTTTACCTATATTTGTAATACATTTTCTTCTCCGTTGGAAATGTAATCTTTCTTAGGCTGGCCTGATGCTTATGAATTATTTATAAACTCTTGTAATTTATTCCCTCAAGCATAAAAAAGAAAACACAGAAGAAGAGAACACTATTAGAGCTAAGAAGCTTGGATAAGAATAGGTAGTATAAAAAGATAACCTACGAAACACATGCATGTATGCATGGAATGTATGATTACATGTTGCATATCCATTGTACTTGATTATATGATAATAAGAAGGTTGATCTTGCATTTATCTCAATTATTTTTCTATGTTGTTTCTATTGTGCACCTTTTTCAGCAAGGATTGGAATGATCTCTTTGAGTTCCATCTGTCCTTAACTACACCAAGTAGAGAATTTGTGTAAGATGGCTCACAGAGGAAATTCTAGAGGTGGAAGGACAGATGGAGATCCAATTGTGTTGGATATGTTATGACAAATTGTAACTACATTGGAAGTTGTGGAGATGTCCCAAAGGAGAGGTTAACACATTAAAGATGTGAGTGATGAAGAGGAAGAAATAGCTAGAGAAGTAGTTGAAGAGGGTGAAGAGAAACCTGAGCTTGATAAGGAGAAGATAGATTTATAAAGTCCCTAACTAGGGTTAATGCAAGATCACATTTTAACCCACCTGATTATGATGGAAAGTTGGATTCAGATGAATTACTTGAATAGATCACAGAGATGGATAAATAATTTGATTATGAAGGTACAAATGAGGAAAACAAAGTGAAGTATGCTTGCACAAAGTTGAGAAGACATGCATCTTTATGGTGGGAAAATTTTTAGACTGGTAGACAAAGAAGAGGCAAGGATAACATCAAGTCATGGAATTGGATGGTGAACAAATTGAAGGCTAAGTTATTACCTATTGATTACCAAGTATGTTTGTTTAGGAAGTTGCAAAACCTAAAGCAAAAGGATCTTAGTGTGAAAGAAGGTACCAAAGAATTCTATAGGTTGGGTATTATATCTAGACATTCAAATGATGATGTTGGGAGGGTTTCAAGGTACTTGAATGGTTTGAGGGGATCTATTCAAAATGAGATCAATTTGGTTAAGTTGCAAAGCATAGGGGAAGATTACCAATTTCCCCTAAAAGTTGAGGAAAAGTTGAAAAAAAAGCATGAGCAAAGAAAAAGATGAAGATGTGGAAGATTTCAGAAAGGAATAACCTTGGGTGGTGGAAGATCTTACTCAAATCAAAATAGAGGAAATGCAAAACTCAAGGAAGAGAATACATACCGAAGGGAAGATAGAGATTTCTAGAGAGGAGGTGGATCGAGTAGCTATAAGAAAGATGACACAAGAATGTTTAAAGGAGCCTATTTCAAGGTGGAGGTGAAAGATATTGAGCCTTTGAATGTAGTCAAGGAAGTTCAAGAAAGAGGAATGAGAATAGTGGCAAAATTCTTTTGTCGAGGAAGAATCTAAGGAATCAATAAATAAACTTGAAGATGGAGATATTCTAATGGTAAGGAGAACCCTATGTCATGAAGAACCAAACCAAGAATAATTTCCAAGGAGAGGTTTTTTCAAGACTAGACGCAAAGTTGAATAAAAATGTTAAAAAGTGATTATTTACAGTGGTAGTTTAGACAATCTATCTTCTGAAGAGTTGGTGAACAAGTTGAAGTTACAAATATTGAAACATCTAAAATCCTATCAGATAGCATGGATAAAGGATGATCATAAGGTACTGGTAACTGAACAATACCCAGTGGAATTGAAGATAAGATCTTATCATGATGAAGGTTATTGTGATATTATAACTATGGATGTGTGTTATATATTATTGGATAGACCATGGAAGTATGATAGAAAAGCTTTGCATGATGGGAGAAGGAATAATTATATTATTTTTGCAAATGGGATGAAACAAGTGTTGTTTCCTTTAATTGAGATTCTTAAGAATGAAAATTGCACGAGTGTTAGAGTTTGTTTGGTTGAAGGAAGGAAATTCCTTGATGGATTGAAAGATGAAAATATGTGTTATTCTTTGATCCCTAAGAAATATGATTTAGAATTTGTAGAGAGACAACCTGAGGAGGTAAGAGAATTGTTGATTATGTATGATAATATAATCTGAGATAATGTGCCTAATGGAATGCCACCTATGAGAAGTATTAATCATTGCATGGATCTGATTCCTGGAGCAAGTTTACTAAATAAAGTAGCACATCAAATGACACCAGTAAAGAATGAAGAGTTGAATAAACAAGTACAAGAGTTGTTGAAGAAATGTTTGATTAGGGAAATCTTAAGTCCTTGTGCAGTACCTGTAGTATTAGCACCGAAGAAGAATGCAGAATGGAGAATGTGTACTAATTCTAGATCCATTAATAAGATCACTGATAAGCCATTTTAATGGCATACTTTAGATATCTTAGAAGAGATTTTGCTAGGTCTTTTCCTATGTTTTATTTTATTACTCCAAGACTTCATGCTCTAAAATTGTTAATATGTGGTAGTCAACCATTGGACCTATGCCATGGATGTATGTTGCTTAATATTCTTTATCTGGATGAATATGCTCTGTTTATTGCTATGAAATTATGATCATGTTTTATGGATGAATTGACTGTTTGAGCAATAGATAATGCATATGTACTTTGAATGATTATTTTCCATGAATACTTTTATCCTAATAGTTTTAATGTAGTGCATCAAAGTAGCAACCGTCATCTTGTTCAGGTGAGCACGTCTATGTGTTGGATGCTTGACTTGGTCTTGCAGCAGATGTGCATGGATGAAACATTGACGTAGCAGTGGTGGAAGGTTTTTGGTTAATCCAAGTGGAGACGGTTGAGAAAAGACTTGGAAAATGCAATAATTTACCTAATGAAATATAGGAGAGAGTGGGAAGTTAGATCTGCTATCTAAGAAATTCTTTCCTCTTTTCTGGACCGATTCCATTTCTTGTTTTCTATCTTTCCTTTCTGTTAGTTGTTTGTAATAAAAGCTCTTCCTTTTCTTAGGGCGTGTGGAGTTTAGTAGTTAGATGTTTTTCCTTTAAATAAAGCCCCGCTCCTACGTGAGAAAGAGGGCAGTAGTAATATTATGATAGTTATAAGATAGTTTAATTCTATTATTTTAGTGTGGATGAGAATATTTGTACTCTGTTATTCATTTTAATGAGAAAATGAAGTTTTGAGATTAGTTCCGTGTAATTGAGTATTCTGGATACTCGCCCAAGGGGGCCCACTTGGTGAGGAATTCATAGTTAGATTCATTCTAGTTTTTCTTTCTTTCTTGCATTTCCGTTATTTCAATTCCCATGCTGAATAGCTCCTGTAGCCAAAGCCACAGGGCAGCTACCACTTCCTACAGCCAAGCGGCAAAGTAACTAAGGCATTATAGTTATTTTGTGCACTCTTCCATCCTACTAGAAGCATTCATTTCCATCATTTAATTTCAAGTGTTTACTTTCACAGCAATAGTTTAGCTTTCCTTTGAGTATTCATTTCATGCAGCAATAGTATAGTTTCCCTTCAAAAGCATTTATTTTCTATAGCCATAGAATAGTTTCTTTCCAGCATTTATTTCCTATAGCAACGATAGAATGATTGGTTGAGAAAGTGCCTGGTCCATATATTTTGTTGGACCATTTCAAGTAACACGTCCCTGGGTTTGACATATTAAATGAGTTTCTTATAAAGTGGATGAAGTACTTAGTTGGATGTCCAATCCCTGAGTTAAAGGATTATGCCTAGTTTCTAAGCCTTTATAACAAGTGATCATTTTTGGCACCATTGTTAGGGACGGTGTTGAGCCTGGTTCTTATTCAACCATTCCTAAGATTTGTTTTCATGCTTTCATTCCCTGCTTTAAGTATATTAAGCCTTATCTTGACAAAGTAAACCACTATTCACACCATTCCATACTATCTGCATGCATAATCGAAAAAGAGACGCCCGAGGAAGGTACTTGCCAAATCCATCCAGTAACCTATTTGAGGAAGAAAACCAGTTTGTTGACGCTATTGTTGATATTTTTTAAGCCCCTTTATCATCCTCATCTTCCGAGGGTGACTTTCATGGGTTCTTCTAGGAACAACCAAGTGTAACCACCTGAATTTGGTCTGTTGCAACTATGGACCCTATTTTCCCTAAGTGTGATCATACCCTCGATTATGTCCAAATGACCCTATTACTGCTTGGCATAATTATTTAAATCAATTTAATGTCCTAGGTGATTTTTATCACTGATTTATATTAACTATTATAGCCATACAATTCAAATCAATTTCGACCAATCAAATCAAATCAAAAATCAAATATGGCTATAGTATTTAATTATAAAGGAATTAAATAAATCCCAAAATCAAATACCCACTTGCAATTAACCCATTCCCCTAGCCTATTTAATTTAGTTAAAATGGCTATAGTCCCCTAATTATTAAAAAGCAATTAAATTGTTTAAATAATTAATTCCTATATTTCTAAATAAATTAAATAAGTGTATTTCATTTATTAATATTTCCTCAAACCCCAACCTAACCTATCTCAACCACTTCTACCCTCGGTTCTAACTCTTCTCAACCCATTCACCCATGCTAATCTAATCCTAATCCTAAATTCTTCTCTAACCCACCTCCTAATGTTGTCACATTCCATTAAGGAATATTTAATAACTCAACCCACTTGAGAAAGTCCACTTTCTCAAGCTGGACTTTCTTAAAGTCTATTTTCTCAAGCCACTCTCTTACATCCTCCCTTGCCTCTTTAAGGCCTTCATTAATGCCTTCATTAATATGAAGACCTTAAACCTATGTCTCTCCCATACCTTATTAATGCCTTGGGCATTAATGGCTCTTACATATTCATTTATGAGTTTTCTAATTCATAAATGAACCTTGTCCCCCCTCTCTCTCTCTCCCATTCTTCTATAAATAGAAGCCTGTTTTGAGAGCAAATAGGCCTTCACATTAGATCAAAAATACATTGTTATGATGTTAGATTCATCCTAGACTTATATTTCATCTATTATCTCATGCTAGTTCATTCTTTTAGTTTCACCTTTTAGAGCTAAAATACATGCTTTTTCATCTTTTTAACTTAAATTTGATTTAAATCCTTCATGCTAAAATAGTATTGGTCACTAATTCGTAGTATATTCTGAGGGCTAAATATGCAACTAATCACACTCTTTCTAGTTAGAAGGCAATACGTCGATGTTAGTGATTTTGAACGTTTTATCTAACCTTTTGTACTAATGCAATGACCTATTGAGTGTTTGTGTTATTTTCAATAGGTACACAAATACACACACATTTCTGGTGCCCACCGTGGGGCTCAATTTTCATTTTAGCCTCGTCTTCTAACACTTTTTTGGCAATTTGCAGACTCAGGAATCAGACACAGAATCGCATATAATATTGCAGGCTCACATCCCGGATACGCCATCGCATCGCGTAATTTCCAGATCGCATCTAGGATTTTTCAGGTCGTATCTAGTTTTAGATCACATTTGGTCAACAAGGACTCATATCCAGGGAATAGGATCGTATCCTGGATACTGCATCACATCTGGTAAGAATTTAGGATCGTATATGGTTTTGAAGCTTGTCCATTTGATTTATCTAATCCTAACAAGTTTGACAAATTGTGCTTTCTGCGTTTTGCAGCCTAATAAGTGTTTTCAGGTACTTTTTGACAGGTTTCATGGAGTTGGACTAGAAAAATACTAACGTAGTATTTGCAGGTTACCAAACCCCTTCTGTCTTGACTTCTATTTACTTGCTTTTCCAAAAATTTAAAAACTATTTCTCAAATTTGCCAAGACAATCAGATAATATGCTCTTTTCCTCTTGAGAAAAATCAGAAAATCGGACGTTGTCTTATCATTTGTGACAAAATTGGGAGTAAATGAACCACAAACAAACTGTTTAATTCATTTTGGAAAAGTAATTGAATAACACAAATCACTAAATATGTGGGCTTAATGAACAAACACATTGTATAATTCTTTTGGCAATCAGTAATTGAACAAAAGAAAGCATTAAATCATTATGGTAATTGAACAAAACAAACTTTCCCTTTCTGTTTTGTTTAAAATAGGAATCATTAAAACAAGCTCAACATAGCTTAGAGGAAAAGAATTTTTGTTTTAAAGTGTTTAAGGAGAAAACGGCATGAACTAGGAGAGTATGCTCTTCTTCTTTTGAAGAAACAGAAATCTAGAACTCCTAAGCTCGCCAATCCTGGTTACCATTCTTTTAACAGTAGAGGGCCTTCTGGTTGAGGAAAAAATCTCTCGGGAATGACCCAAGTGAGGACAGGTCTTACACCAACCCTTCCAACTCACTATAAATAGTTGCTTCCTTGTAGTCCAAAGCCTCGGAAGATGGAACTAATTTTGTTCTTAGAATTTTGACATTATTCCTTGAACATATCGGGGTATATATAGAGCGGAGCCGCTTGAATCTTTCTTGCGAGACTATATATTCAGGTACTCATAGGGCTATACGCCTCAATTTTGCCTTGTGCAATTCGATGGGGGATAGTTTCGAATGGATTGCCCAATAATCTATAACACATTCAACTGAAAGAATTCCTTATTCATCCCCGAAAGGGTGATAATATTTGTGCAAGGCAAAAAGTAATTGCCCCAAGACACTCATCATATTGTGTCCTCACTTGCGTTTGGAGTCGGCTAATACAGCATCATGACTGGAGCCATTGCATGTTTGGTGATGGTTGTATTCTGATTAGCATTTGAGTGTGTACCTAAGTCAATGAGCAAACGATTTTCATCCTCCACCTAGAGAATAGGAAAATATGTGTGTTTGATCCACCCCTTTTTAAAATGCAAAATTGTTTGACGTGTCAGAAAGACCATTAAAAAGATAAAGCTCCTCACAAATAATCAATAAATTTCATACTCTGGAGTACAAAGTGTTTTTCACACTCGAAAAATACCTCTTGATATAATTTGGAGACAAACAAATTCACGTTCCTCGAACGCAAATTTTTCAAAATTGACTAAAACTGGCAAGTCCATCATAAAATCACATCTGGGATTTCCTGAGTCGTATCCTGTATTTAGGATCGTATCTGGTGCATTAGATCGCATTTATTCAAGCATATAGTCACATCCAATTTTCTAGGATCACATACAGGTTTTAGGATCGTATCTGGTATCATCAGAGGCTCATATTTGGGAGCTCGTATCTTGGGCAGTGGGCATTTCTAGCAGCTTTTCCTAGGAGGTCTTAGTTTTTTTAGGTACCCTTTTTGCTCTTTAGCTAGTCCTTATTGTCTCTTCTAATCTCCCTATCGTTATTTTCAAAAACTTTTGAAGCGTCTACCTTGCATGCTTAGTTAGTCTTTCACGATCGGTTCAATACGTGTGGTCTACCCACTCTCTATCAACAAATTGGTTCCTAGCTCACTATCAGGGCATTCTAACCCTCTGACACTGGAATCATTTACATCCACCAAACAAAAAAACAGTGACTTCTACCTAGACACACCCGTTTGAACGATCTAGAATCCTTGCTAGTACTATTGGGAAACGTTGACGAAGTTGAGAAACAAACTTCATGGTTAACATGAGACACAATAAGTACACAACTGAAGGATCAAAAGTACCTCCTAAAACATCACACTTCCAAGGAGAAACTTCTCGCAATTCCCTGTTCAATCTTGATTCACCTCAAATGGGTAGCAACACTAACGATTGGAGTAAGGCCTTTGAGGGTTATGATGATGGTAAACAAGCATAATCTATAGGCATGAAAGAGGAAGAAAGACCCAGGTTTGAACGTAATCCGTTTGGGTTAGATAGTGATGAAGAAATCGCTTAAGATGAATACGAGAAGCTAAAACAAAGTAAAAGAGTCCACAAGCTGTTGGAACAAATAATTGGAGATGACAAAGAAAAGTACTTCCTCCATTTAGCATCCACGGGTGTCAAATTACCCCAGGATTATGACGTGAATGATCTCAAAGAAAAGGAGGTACCAAACCCCATATCTATCCTTACCAAACAACTCAATCAAATGCAAACTGAACTCGCAAACCTCAAGCAAGAGAAGGACAAACCAAAAACAAAATACTCTTTGGACACCATTTGTCCATTTCCTTTCGATAAAAGTATCACTATGGTCACATAACCTCCCAATGTGGCAAGACCAAAATATGACAAGTACACTGGGGAAATCGATCCACATGACCATGTGAGAGAATTTTGTGCTCTTAGCATTGAGTATATGCATGAACCCACTTACCTCATGCGACTATTTCCAGGAAGTCTAGGAGGAAACGTCATGGAGTGGTTTTTGAAATTGAATCCTAAAGTCAAAATATTTGAGGAGTTAATGCAACAGTTTATTCAGCATTACTCCTACAACATCCAACATGATGTCACCATGATGGATCTATGTAATACCAAGCAAAAAATAGGGGAATCCTTTACACACTTCCTCCAAAGATGGAGGAAGATCTTTGCATGATATTCAAGAGTCATACCTAAAATGGAAAAGATGGAGATCTTTGTTAATAATCTCATACCTGAATTGAGCTATGCTCTCCAAATGCAAGATTCTCCTAGCTTCGATAGGATGATTAAGAACACTCTCCGTATCGAAGAGGTTATGGTCAAAAAGGGGGAGATCACCCTACAAAATGAAAACAAAGGCAATAGCTCCAACTCCAAGCCTAAATGGTGGAAACAGAATAAGAATATTGTCAATGACAGAGTGGTTGATGCTTCCAACATTAATTCCAAAACTGAAGAATTCAATCTTACCAATGGTATGCAAGCAAGTAAGGAGGCTAAAATAACACCTTCCATTCCCAAAACCAACAATGATAATGACAAGGGACGAACATGGAATTCAAAACCCCAAAGAACATTCACACCT
>MU226535.1:65268-122405 GCA_018584345.1 Thuja plicata
AGGGACACAAGACAAATAATTGTCTCAAACTCAAGCATGTTATCCAGGACCTCATTGAAGGGGGTAAGATCAAGGTGGATGGACACACTACAAATGAAGATCACACAACATTTAATAAACCATTTCCCAATTACAATCAAGGAGAGACATCCAAAGGGAAAGGTAATGAGGTAAATTACACCTATTTCAAGAATGACAATGTGATCAACATGCTCAACATTAAGAATGAATCTGTCAACATGGTCACCATCAAAGGAGCCTCATCCTCCACAAACGCTGTAACCCGGAGTCAAGCACAGGTTACAATCAAGGGACCTCTAAAACTGACATCCACACCCAAGGTTCCTATTATCACTATTCCTAAACCAGAAGTGAAACATGTGGTCACTATCTCTAGAGAAAAATATGACTTGGTGGATCAATTGCAAAGAACTGCTGCCAAAATTTCCATCTTCAAATTACTCAAAATATCCACTGTGCATAGAGAAATCCTAGAACAAGCTCTACACATAGCTAATGTTCCGAAGGATATAGATATAGACAAATTCCAAGCGATGGTCAATCACATCTCAGCGCCACATTACCTCTCTTTTTCAGAGGAAGATGACAAATCATTAACCTATCCACACAATCAACCCCTCCATATCGAAGTTCTTATTCATAAATCTCGCGTTAGAAGTGTATTGATAGATTGGATCTTTTCAGGAGGCTAGGCCTCTCAGAGAAAACAATTGACTCTAGAAATAAAATAACCATCAAGGCATATGATGAGGAAGAAAGATCCTCCCAAGGTATTATTTGTCTACCCATCACAGTTGGACCGACTGAAAGAGATGTTATATGTCAAGTTCTGGATCTACTGCTAGCCTACAACATTCAACTAGGGAGACCATGGATCCATGAGATGCAAGTTGTACCATCCACCTATCATCAATGCGTTAAATTCCCACATAATGGAATAGAGGTAACAATTCCTGCATATGCCAACTACACTTGCAACAATATCAAAGCAGGTAGTATGATCGCACACAACAAGGAAGCTATGGATACAATTACTCTTGAAACTACAAATGACATGGTCATGAAGGGATTTAGCAAAACATTGAAACTTCAAGAAACAGGTATGGGAGAATACAAGTTGGACCTGAATCCCTCCCTGACAGAGCTTCCAGTATCACCCAGATCCTATGGAAAATTGTCATCAACATTCACACCTCTTGCAATCCAGGAACCAGAAGTACACAAGGCTACTAGTATCATAAAGGCATCCACATCTTCTTCAGATAACACAGAAGAGCAGGCAGTCTTAAATTGGCTTTACAAAGGAGAACCAGTGGACTTTGAAGTCAAAAATGTAAAGATATCCCCAGAACAGTATGGAAAGGGATATGATTTCCTCAAACAAATGGGATACAAAGGAAAAGGACCTCTAAATGACATAGGATGAGGGATCATTGAACCTATATCCATGGTGTTCCGCCTCAACCGAGATAAAACAGGATTGGGCTTTAATACTCAATCCAACAAACCTACTTTAAAGCAGAGTCCACCTTCTGAAGCAGAAAGTGATAAAACAGATGAAATAGTCTCAGAACCATGGCTTTATGAGAGATTGCTACATATTGGTATAGAGAATCCTGAATATCAAGGAGAATGCTATGTACCTAGTTTTGAGGTATCACAGGATCTTCATACTCCTTTTCTAGAATAACCGCCCATTCAAGAGGTCGGAGACACCATAGCTACTATCACTCAAGAGGAACCCTAGCCATAGCATTCACATCCTAACTGGGGGCAATTGGTCACCATTACACATGTCCTAGATCTACCTCACTTTGATCTACAAGCAGCTAACCGAGTCCATCAAATAAACATTGCTAAATATTTAAACAGATCTGATGATGATGTCACAGACTCTCATGACTACGAGTATGATCGGTTATCTATTGCATCTGAAGAAATTGAGATAGACACAATTCACATGTTTGTAGCTCCCACAGCTCCTAGTAGGCAACCTAACATCCCTTTCAATGACACTAATCCTCTTAAAGCAAAAGAAGAGTTCCTTCCTCCAATCATAGACAAACACACTAGGGAATACATAACTCTACGAGAATTTCATAGGCTACAAGCAAGAAGCCTCCTTTTACAAAGAGCTGATGATAAGTTATCTACTATTGAGTCACTAGAGTTTGATCCATATATGACTGACAATGACCCTTTTAACAACGATCTCACTCTTATAGATCTAAACATCAAAGATATTAACTTCATAGACCATGTCATGTCGGTTAACAGTTTTGATGCTAACATGATGTTGTCCTTCTCAGAACCTAGCTCCCTAAAATTGGTACTTCCAGACCTCATTGATTGGACTGAAACAGATCCTAGACCTATGCTCAACTTTCCCAATGAACACTCCCTGGCTTGTTACCTTAATGCTTGTGAGCCTCATCCTTCTTCCACCAATGCAAGGAGCGAGAACATGTCACAGGAAGATATCAAGTTTCTTAGTCATAAATTGGAAAATAAAAAGAAAAAATAGACTGATGGTGAAAACCACTCTATGGTAGTATCAAATCCCAAAATAGTAAAGAAAAAAGATGTATCCAACGGTGAAAACCTCTCAGAGGTGCCAAAGGATGAGAATCTTGATATCCTCCCTGAACACTTTCAGGAAAGATCTTCGGTATTAATTGAACCAACACAGCCAATGAACTTGGGCACTGTTGAAGATCCTTAGATAGTTCATCTAGCACAATCCCTATTAGAAGAAGAAAAGGTACAATTCACAAAATTCCTGAAGGAGAAAAAGATCAACTTTGCCTGGTCCTACACAGATATGACAGGGCTAGATCCCAATCTCATTATGCATCACTTATCTATAGCTCCTGGGATCAATCCCGTAAAACAAAAACTTAGCAAAATGCATCCTCATGTTGCATTATTGGTAAAAGAAGAATTATAAAAGTTGTTAAAAGCTGGATTCATTCGGGTCATTGCCTATGCAGCTTGGATCTCCAATGTGGTTCCTGTTTCTAAAACTGATAAATCTATTAGGATCTGCACAGACTTTAGGGACCTCAAAAAATCATGTCCAAAGGATGACTTCCCTCTACCAAATATTGACATGATTATAGACCTTACAGCTGGCTACCAGATGTATTCCTTAATGGATGGATTCTCAGGTTATAATCAAATCAAGATCGCCCCTAAGGACCAAGAGAAAACTGCATTCACATGTGCATGGGGCACATTTTGCTATAACGTCATGCCATTTTGGCTAAAGAATGCTGGAGAAACATATCAAAGAGCTATGACAACCATATTCCATGACATGATGCACAGAAACATGGAAGACTATGTCGATGACACACTGGCTAAATCCAAAGAAAGAGGCACTCATATTGCAGATTTAGGAAAAATATTGGATCGAATGGAACAATTCCAACTCAGGCTCAATCCCAAGAAATGTGCCTTTGGGGTTCAATCAGGGAAACTTCTAGGATTCATAGTATCAGCTAAGGGAATCAAGGTAGATTCGGCAAAAGTAAAAGCTATTCTGTAAATGACTCCTCCTCGTAATATCAGTCAAATGAGGACACTACAAGGAAGACTCCAGTCTATCAGAAAATTTATGTCCCAACTTGCAGATAAGGTACAACCCTTTACTAAGATACTACATAAAGAGGTTACATTCAACTAGGATGAACACTGTGAAACCAACTTAGGGAATTAAAGGTGTACCTGGCTTCACCACCTATTCTTATGGCACCTATCCGATCTAGCTTTAAAAGATGTCCATGAAGGTGTATGTGGATCACACTCAAACGAATTTTCCTTAGCTAAAAAGCTTCTCAGAGTAGGCTATTATTGGCCTACAATGGAGAAAGATGCTATTCAATTTTCCAAAGCATGTCTTAAATGCCAAACACATGGAAACCTCATCTATGCTCCTACCAAAGAACTGATACCTTTCATAACACATTGGCCATTCCAGCAATGGGCCTTTGACTTGGTTGGACAGATACATCCCAACTCTTCAAATGGACACAAGTTCATCATTATGGCAACTGAGTATTTCACAAAGTGGGTCGAGGTCGTGCCGCTAATCACAGCCACTAGAAAACAGGTGGCTATGTTCATTTTAAACTACATTATTTGTAGATATGGGATACCCTCTTCAATTGTGACAGACAATGGGGGCCAATTTAAAAACCAAGACATTGATGACCTCTGTGAAAAATTCCATATTACTCAACATTGCTCTTCGGTCTATTATCCTTAAGGTAATGGACAGGCTAAGGCATCGAACAAAAATGTTCTCAAAATCCTACACAGAACTGTGAGCAAGTCTGGCAGAGACTGGCATTTACAACTAAATTTGGCACTATGGGCCTACAGAACAAGCATCAGAACACCAACTGGATCCACGTCATTTTCTCTGGTCTATGGCGCTGAGGCAGTACTACCTATTAAGGTTGAGATCCCATCTTTATGGATATCTTTACAAGAACTAGTTACTGACGAACAATACCGCATTGATCGGATAAATTCTCTAGACCTACTGGATGAGCGCAGGCAATAGGCATTCGATCACCTCAAAGTGTACCAAGCAAGAATGTCCAAAGGTTACAACAAGAAGGTTAAACCACGCAAATTTGAAGTGGGAGACCTTGTCCTGAAAGAGAATCCTAAGAACCAGCCTAACAGGGAACAGAAAGGAAAGTTTGAACCTAACTGGTTGGGGCCTTATGTTATCACGGCTACTTTTGGGACTGGAGCTTATTATTTAGCTACACCTAAGGGAGATGTTCTTCCTGATCCTATCAACACACTACATTTGAAGCGGTTCTACGCTTGATGTTCGGCTAGCAGAGCCTGTACAGCAAAAAGTTCTTGCAAAACGCCAAAAACATTCAGAAAATTGATCCTGAAGAAATCCAAAAACAGTGGAAAAAGTCCCACAAAATGGGTATCTATGGTGAAAACTTGGTAAACAGGCGCCTTGATACTACAAAAACATTCAAAAAATAGCAAAAATAGCAAAAAAATTGAAAAAGAGAAAAATGCCTTGATGAGCACCTGATAAAACAGGCATCTTGGTAGCAAAAAGAAAGAAAAAGATCTTGCCAAGTGGTGAAAACCTGACAATCAGGTGTCACTTATGTTCTGCGCTCCATCTATCAATGCACTACTGATACTAGGCCTTCCTAATTTTGCCTGTTCTCATACGTTGACCTCATATTCCTACATGACTACCTTATCCTCGCTTGGGATTTGTCTATCTTTACATCTTAGGAATAGGTCATTCTGCACTAGGGACATCTTTATTAGCATAGTCGGTCATGGTTGCTAGGTTGCTCTAGGATGGCTTGCCTCACGAACACAATGTTTCTCAATACATGCAAAACAATGTCACTTTCCCAAAAACCAAAATATCTTTTCAAAACATGGGACATGACATTAACATTCACCAAAGTCATCTTGGATCACAGATATGAATGAATGATCCTATCAACGCACAGGCATGGAACACCATATTGCTTATATTCTAAATTTCTGATTGATGAATCTTTACTGTGTTTGACAGATGAATGAACAACTACTACTTAAACGCACAGTTTGATAATGGTTTGATTATGATTATTTTATGTCCTGATGATGTTTTCAACTAGGGGCATCTAAGTAATTATAAATATTATTGGATTTATTCACAATTGCTAATTTATTATGTCTTCTTAGTTACTCAATGATGTTTGCGCAAAGACAAAGAGTTGCAAGGATTGGGGGCATAATGTTTTCTTAGATTTTCTGTGTATGGTGATTGTTTCACATGATCTTATAAATTTCACTTGACTTGGATGTTTATGGTAAGAGCTGCCACAATGGGTGGATAGCCGCATATATCTCGATCTTTGTTATGTGTAAACTACGGTGAGTTTGACACAATTTCCTTATTTATTTTTCTGATCCAGATTCTCACTAAGGTATACGAATCATAAATGTACCCAAGGATATGAATTTTCAAGGTCATTGCGGATTCAATATCTTGCCTTAATCAGAAACTGGTATATTAAAAGGAAGGTGACTGTTTTGTTATCTTGGCTTCTATGCCTTGATGCCTAAGTCTATTTCTGACATTTCAATAAAACATAGTATTCATATTATCATAATATCAGTGGGTATTAGTGATGATTGTACTATTCGATGGTATCCATTCCAAAAGCGCCCAATGATGATAAAAATGTTGCAATATTTTCTCAATCAGTGACAAGTCCTAAGAGTCTTCATATAGCTGCATTTAGAGATTGCCTGATGCATTTTGTCGAAACAATACATAACAAACATAAAGAAATTTAGGCTCAAAACATGGTTTCTATCTTCTTCTACCACTATCAAGTTAATTACATTATTTATATTACTGATATCATCCATAGCATACATTTTTCATACATTTTGGAAACATGAAACTCAAAAATACAAAAATACAACATCCATGTATTGCATTTTTACTTCTACATCCTAAGTGCATCCATACATATCTTTTTGCATAACTGGAAAATCATAGAAACATACATTTGCATTTTCACATAGATATCATTTGTTCATATCAGTAATATACTCATCATATCCACATTGTAAAAAGGATGTTATCAACTATAAACTAACTCATCATGAGATCAAGATATCATCACATGTGCAAAAGTTACATTTACCACATCTATGGAAAGCAAAATGGATACATCTACCACATGAAACATGTCAGAATAAAGAAACTACCAAAATGATACAAATCAAAGCATAAAGAGTATCAGTGGAGCATAAAGTGTATCAGATCATATACAGAGTGTCAGTGCACATAAAGAGAATCAGTATACCAAAAAGCACGAATTAGATATATATATATATCTATGTGAATCAATGTAATGTACAAAAAGGGGATCTCAGCAGGATCCAGATATACATGTATAAATCTCAAAAATGACATGGTGCTTAGTATCAACTCTGGCCTGGCCCCTCTCCCTGATCAGGAGGAGGAGGAGGAGGTGGCATGAATGGCGCCACTGGAGGTGGCATGGCCCCCTCTGACTGCTAAGCTATGTGTGAAAAAGTGGGTGCCCTTTGACCCTTAGGAACTACAGCGTGATACAAGGCATAATAATAAGTTGCCCTCTGTCCCTGATGGACTGCTGTCCGGGCCTGTGTATCCCTCTTAGCTCTTAGTCACTTGAGCTGTCTATCCCTGTCTGCTAAAAGTGCCTCTACAGTAGTCACCCTAGCCTCTAAGGCTATGATCTGAGCTCTGAGCTCCTCTCTCTCCTGCTCACACCTCGATAGAGGGTCCTCATCTCTGCCAGGATCTTTCTCCTGAACTCTCTGCCTCCTCTGTCTCTGCTACTCAGGAGTAAGTAACGGGCTAGGATCTCTCTGTGGGGCCACAAACCTGTATCTTAGCAATCTCTTACCACTACCGCTCAGACCGCCAGTATCCACTGCCTCTCCACCTCCCCCTGGTCATCTCCATCATGTCTATCATCTGGGGGAGGATGCTTGCTGCCTCTTCCTCCATCTCTGCCTCCATCTCTGCCTCCATCTCGGCCCCCATGTCTACCTGGTGCTCTATCTCTGCCGCCTCTCCCCCTGACAGGTCGATCCTCGGGATCATAATCCAGCGGCTCCTCTATACGAGGAATCATCTCCTCTGGCACTGTAAATCATGGAAATGGATGTTGAAGTATCTCTACAGCATATCCATCCGATACTCCAGCATCCTCAACATCTGGGCGAAGGTCCCAGTCTATCACTACCATGTCACAGATGTCCTGTGCAGCAGTATCATAGGTCAGCTATGCTCCCCAGTCAGCTACCTCATCTCTGATCCGTGCATATACTGCCACATCCTTAGTGTGGCCCTGTCGTCGGCCATACTGTCTCAAAACCCTGGTGATCAGAAAGTGCTCAATGATGTACCTGGTCTGGCCTATCAGATATCTGCTCTGACACAAAAAGGGAACCTGTCGAGCACCAGATGTCCATACCTCACAATCTAGGTATGGTCACCACACAACCTTTGTCATTTCGTTGAATAATCGACGCCAATACTCAACCTTGCCCAAGTGGGGCTTCTATAATAAACCTGCATACATGTACACATAGGGCTACTTTGGTGCCCTCTGCCTGTCACCAATCGGTCGTGTCATCAGGATGTGCTCCCAGGCCCATACCTGAAGAATCAATATACCCACAGACATGTTGTGGGTATGGTGGTATACAATCTCATGCAGCTCTCGGTATATATGAGCTAATATACAGCTCCCCTAGGCAAATCATCAACAGTGGACAATCATCTGCTCTACCATGCTGACCCAACCCACAACAATTCAAAAACCTAATTCTCCTACCAGATGCGATCCTAGAAATACAAGATGCAATTGCACATACGGGATGTGATCCTAGAAAAATAGGATGCGATCCTAAATACGGGGTGCGATCCCCAAAATCCAGGATATGATTTGCTGATGGAATCTAGCTAAAAACATAACTAAATCTCAAAAATTGGATGTGATCCGAGAAAACCTGGATGCGATGCAAAATCTGGGAAAAATCAGATACGATCCAGGAAAAGCTGGATGCGATGCGCATTTCGCAGGATGTGATCCAAAATCCCAGATGCGATCCTACCTTTGACTAGCTATAAAACACATCAAAATGCATAAAATTCAAAAATGCAAAATTCACAGGGTAGTTTATCAAGCACTTACCGGCGGTGGGTAGTCGGCAAGTCGCTGGTGTCGTCGGCTCATCTCAAAACGATGCTTCCTCATAGGGACCACCATTTTCTCTGCAGAGCTCTCTAATTGGCTATAGATGGATGTCAAAATGAATAGTAAAATAGTCAATTTGGAGGCTTATATGGGTCTTTTGGGACATTTAGGGTTTTTAGAATTCCTCCCAAACGACTACAAAATCATTCGTGTTCTCTTTTACTTCAATTGGGAACCAAATCGAAGGTGCCTACGACGTTTTCAGCAGCACAGTGTCCTTTTGCGACAGTTTTAAAAATTGCGATTTTGCTTCATTTGTTCACCACATTGGTAAATCCTGCACATTTCATCATACATCTTGGTCTAAATATCATTATCACTCCTATTTTCACATAATTAACTTGATAAATCGTGTGTGTTTTTTGTTTTTTTTAACACATCGTCTTCTACTTCACTCTTTCTGGCCTTATCGCTTCTTGCAAGTGTTTTGTTCTCTACAACTAAGGGATTTCTTTCTTTTCCTTCGATTTCGTTCCCAAGGGGGCATGATCACACTATCATCAATTAAATTTTTGCTCAAAATTGCATTAACAATGACTTCGTTATCAAACAAACTAGGGGCATAACAGTTTCCTTGACTAAGTCAGATCTGTTGGATAGAAAGCTTTGGTTCTCATAAGCTGGATATCTTATGTTTTCTCATTTAAAAGATTTTTAAAGCTCCTGGTAGCTTCATACTGACTTTTGGATGACAACCAAGTTCAGAATCAGTATTATTAATTTTCGGACGACAACCAAGTTCAGAATTGGTATTTTTAAAATCTTTTGTTGATCTTTGGACGACAACCAAGTTCAAAATCAATTCTATCAGTTTTGTTTAAAAGTGCGAGACTGATATCATCAACATTTTGTTCGACAACCAAGAACGGGATTCTCAACCTTTTTGAAGTCAAAATCAAAAACTTTCTTTGAATCGATGCGTTGCTCGCACATCACTTCAAAGAGGGGCAAATGTAACCACCTGAATTTGGTCTGTTGCAACTATGGACCCTATTTTCCCTAAGTGTGATCGTACCCTCGATTATGTCCAAATGACCCTATTACTGCTTGGCATAATTCTTTAAATCAATTTAATGTCCTAGGTGATTTTTATCACTGATTTATATTAACTATTATAGCCATACAATTCAAATCAATTTCGACCAATCAAATCAAATCAAAAATCAAATGTGGTTATAGTATTTAATTACAAAGGAATTAAATAAATCCCAAAATCAAATAACCACTTGCAATTAACCCATTCCCCTAGCCTATTTAATTTAGTTAAAATGGCTATAGTCTCCTAATTATTAAAAAGCAATTAAATTGTTTAAATAATTAATTCCTATATTTCTAAATTAATTAAATAAGTTTATTTCATTTATTAATATTCCCTCAAACCCCAACCTAACCTATCTCAACCACTTCTACCCTCGGTTCTAACTCTTCTCAACCCATTCACCCATGCTAATCTAATCCTAATCCTAAATTCTTCTCTAACCCACCTCCTAATGTTGTCATATTCCATTAAGAAATATTTAATAACTCAACCCACTTGAGAAAGTCCACTTTCTCAAGCTAGACTTTCTTAAAGTCCATTTTCTCAAGCCACTCTCTTACGTCCTCCCTTGCCTCTTTAAGGCCTTCATTAATGCCTTCATTAATATGAATACCTTAAGCCTATGTCTCTCTCATACCTTATTAATGCCTTGGGAATTAATGGCTCTTACATATTCATTTATGAGTTTTCTAATTCATAAATGAACCTTGTCCCCCCTCTCTCTCTCCCATTCTTCTGTAAATAGAAGCCTATTTTGAGAGCAAATAGGCCTTCACATTAGATCAAAAATACATTGTTATGCTGTTAGATTCATCCTAGACTTATATTTCATCTATTATCTCATGCTAGTTCATTGTTTTAGTTTCACCTTTTAGAGCTAAAATACATGCTTTTTCATCTTTTTAGCTTAAATTTGATTTAAATCCTTCATGCTAGAATAGTATTGGTCACTAATTTGTAGTATATTCCGAGGGCTAAATATGCAACTAATCACACTCTTTCTAGTTAGAAGGCAATAGGCCGATGTTAGTAGTTTTGAACATTTTATCTAACCTTTTGTAGTAATGCAATGACCTATTGAGTGTTTGTGTTGTTTTCAATAGGTACCCAAATACACACACACACCAGAAGCCAATCTATTTGCTAAAGCCTTTTCCAATCTAGAACTCTAGAATCCTTGAGAAGAAAATCCTTGGCAGTTAGTCATTTACCAACCTCATAACCCACCTCAAAATCCACCTCAGCAACAATGAAGGATGGCCAATCCTACTACATTTCATTTCCCCATCTCTGATCAACGAGATAATAACAACCTCAAAAATATTCCCTCTTTTGTTCTTCCAAAATTTTACGGCCTTGTCACAAAGGTCCCGGATACCTTTCTCTTTGAGTTTGATATCCTTTGTAGGAGCTATGAATACACCACTGAAGCCCATAGGCTTAAGCTCTTTCCTGCAACACTTAAAGAGTCTGCATTGCGATGGTTTATGGGCTTAGGATAGGATGTTGTCCATAATTGGGATGAAATGAAGGATGCTTTCTTGCTGAAATATAAGGAGTACTGTCAAGGGAATGATATGCGAGAAGATGAAATCTTCAAGATGTCACAGAAGGAGGATGAGAGTCTTGAGGATTATGTCTCAAGGTTCATGTTCAATTTGCAGAAGAATACTTAGCACGAGCTCAATGAAGAATCTCATAAGTTGCTCTTTTTGTGAGGCATTCATGACGGATGCACAGAGGCACTAGACCTAATGGTTGGAGGAGATATCACCCAGACATCATGGGATGATATCCAGAAGATCTTCCTTAAGTAATCAAGATTTGTTGTTAAGAAAGGAAGAGGATATAGGTCCACCCTAGGTAAGTCCAATGGTGTTGGTGCTTCACGGACAGAGATAACCAATCTCTTGTCCAATTTTAAGCAAGATATCATTAACAACATTGCCACCCAGCTGGAAACCATGCAGGCTAAAAAAAACATGAGGAAGTAGAGGCCATGCTAGGATAATTTTGTCCACATTGTAGACAGAAGAAGAGAGACTGCAGATGCAAACTAGTTGCTAACATGGAGACTACACAAATGTCGACTGATTACAAACCAATTGAACCAGGGGATGAGCAGTTATTCTTTGTCGCTCAGTGATGACCATGGGTACAGAGACAAGGTATGTCTCAAGACCCTCTTTCATTTAGTGGTCCATTTTATAATAATCAATGGCAACCCCCCGTGAATTACCAAAATCCTCCTTGGAATAATTCCCAGAATTAGTGGCAGAATTACCCCAATCAGTAGTGGCCAAACCCTCAAGGAGGTTGGCAACAACCTCAAGGGGTGTGGCAGCCACCATAGGTTAATTGGTAGATAAACCCACAATGTAGAGGCATCTAGCAATGGCCAAATCAACCACAAGGATTTTTGCCACCACCTATGCAGCTTCCACAACAAAAAGCTCTTTTGCCACCTCCTACAGCTACTAACCCACCTCCTAAGCCTACTCAGTTACCTATACAGCCACAGCCAAACCCCAACAATCAACCTCCTCCACCTTATAAAAATGTGTATGCTACAGAGCAGTTGCAGTATCCCATGTAATACCCTACGTATGCAATCAACCTTGATGATATTCACCTGCAGTTTGGTACCACTATGCCTACACCTGAGCCTCCTATAATTACTAAAATGCCTTCTAAGGAGCCCAATCAACCTGACAATCTGTCTAATCTAGTAGCCCCTACATCACCAGCTAAGTCCAATCATCCTACCATTCCTCCTTTCCCATAAATATTGTAGCATAGCAATCAAAAAACCACTGATGAAGTAGCTTTCAATATCCTTGACCAACTAAAGAATGTCAGCGTCCAAGTTCCCTTTTCCAGGAAATCAAAGATGTTCCCACATATGGAAAATCCATCAAGGAAGCTTGCTTTAAAAATCCTAGCCGCAAGAATAAGGATCCCCAGACAGTCCATGTCCTGGGCAAATTGGCAAACATCATGTTAGAGAAGCTTACCATCCCAAAATATTCTGACCCTGGCAGCCCTTTTGTCGAGGTCATTATTAATGGGACTGCTATAAAAAATGCCTTAATTGATCTTGGAGACACCATTAATTTCATGAATAAGGCAATTATGCAATGCCTTAGTATCACCAACCTCTGCAATACACCTGGTGTCTTGCAACTCACTGACAGTTTGACTGTAAAGCCTGATGGAGTGGTGGAGGACATTTTGGTTGACCTTGAGTCTTGGTCCTACCCTACAGATTTCATGATGCTCTTGACAAAAGCTACCCTAGGAGGCTATCCAATTATTCTAGGATGTCCTTGGCTAGCTACCGCTGATGCCTATATCGGTTGTCGGTCAAGAGATATGACCATTTTTTTATGGCCAGCACACCAAAACTTTGGCCTTGTATCCTCCTGCTCAACCTCAGATGGAATTAGCCTCTCCCATATGGCCAGATGTAGGAGAGGAAGTTGAATTTATTAATTTAGTCTCCCAATTAATTATTTTAACAAGGGATAACTTCCTGCATCTTCAGGAGGAAGATAAAGTAATCACCAACATCATGCATAACCAATATGGACCGAACTTGGAACCTTTAGATAGTTCCTTCCAAAACTACTCCCTGCAGTCGTTGTACTCTGATTACCAAATATCTTCCCCTATATCCAACTAGCTCTATCGCTAAATGCTTCCCTATGAGATCCAATTACCCTCATTAACTGATGCATCTATGGTCGAGCTCACTAAGCAACTAGAAGTTTCCCCTAAATGTTGCTTGAACATTAATAGCAAACTTACTCCTCAACAATAAACATCATTGACCAAGTTACTAAAGAACCATGCTACATCTTTTTCCTTGGATTACGCTGATATGAAAGGTCTGGAACCAAATTTATGCACTTGTAGGATTTTCCTAAAAGAGAATAAACCCCCAGTAAGGAAATTTCAAAGATGTTTCAACCCTGCTCTCTGTGAGATAGTCAAAGCCGAACTCCAAAAACTCCTTAAAGTCGGCTTCATATATCCTATATCAGAAAACTAGTGGGTTTCCCCACTAGTCATAGTTCCTAAGAAAGGTGGAAAGTGGAGAGTGTGTGTGGATTACAGAGAGCTTAACAATGCCACTAAAAAGGACCATTTCCCTCTTCCATTCATTGACCAGGTTCTGGACTCTCTAGCAGGAAAGAAATACTTTTCTTTCTTGGATGGGTACAGTGGATACAATCAAATCTGGATTCTTCCTGAGGATCAATAAAAGACCACATTCACCTGCCCACGGGGGAATTTTGCTTATTCAATTTTATGGTTTGGCCTCTACAATTCTCCTACTACTTTCTAGCAGGCAGTTATCAGCATTTTTACTGACATTTTCCATGACTATATGGAGATCTACATGGACAACTTTACAACTTATGGTGAAACTTATGAGGAAGCGTTGGCAAATTTGGAAAAATTCCTCACCAGGTGCAAAGAACATAACCTATCTTTGAATAGCGAGAAGTTTTTTATGATGATGCAGGAAGGAGTAGTGCTTGTTCACTACATTTATGCTCTTGGCATTCAGGTAGACCCAGCCAAAATTGAAGTCATTGTGAACCTGCCTACCCCAACCAAACAAAATGATTTCAAAATCTTTCTTGGTCATGTTGGGTATTATAGAAGATTCATAAAGGACTTCATCAAGATGGCTAGCCCTATCTATTCACTTCTCACTAAAGATGCTGACTTTATCTGGACATTAGACTGTGATGAAGATTTCCTACAGTTGAAATCTGTACTCACTCAGTAACCTATTTTGTGAGGTCCTAATTGGACACTCTCATTCCACATACATACAAATGTCTTTGATCATGTCATTGGAGTAGTTCTTGGATAGAAGGAAGGTACTCTAAAACATGCTATTTATTTTATTAGCAAAAATCTGCAAGGAGCTGAGTTGAACTACACAGTTACCAAAAAATGAGCTATTGGCTATCATCTATGCTCTGAACAAATTATGACACTATGTCACTGGTTATCAAATCTTTGTGCATATGAACCATGCAGCTATTAAGTACTTCGCTAACAAACCTGCCATAACAAAGAGGTTAGCTAGATGATTGCTGCTCCTACAGGAGTTTGATATTACCATCATAGATAAGCCAAGAAGATCAAACATGGTGACCGATTAACTCTCACGCCTGTAGAATGTTGACGAACCTATGGCAATTGATGAGAGTTTCCCTAACAACCACCTGTTCTCCATTGCAGAAAAAGAACCCTGGTACACTAATATTTCTAACTATCTGGTTTCACAAAAGGTACCTCCACACTTCTCTCCAAAGGAAAAGCGGTTACTAATAGAGAAAACTTTCAACTTTTCATGGATTGTTGATTGTTTGTTTTATACTGACCCTGACCAAGTATTGAGTAGATGTATTCGAGAGGACGAAACTTATACAATCCTCCGGGCTTGTCATGATGAGCCCTATGGAGGACATTTTGTTTCCAAAAGGACAACCATAAAGGTACTAAACACTGGTTACTACTATCCATCCCTCTATAAAGATTCAGCCAATTACACCAGGAAGTGTGATCGATGCCAGAGGATGGGGCAGCCTACTAAATCTGATGAATGCCACTCTTTCCTCAGGTCATAGTGACTCCATTTAATAAATGGGGAATCGATTTTGTCGGTCCCATCACTCTTTCATCTGATGATAATTAGTACATATTTGTATGTACTGATAATATAACCAAGTGGGTGGATGTTAGAGCCATGAAGCATGCCAGGGATAACAGAGTTGCACAGTTTCTGTATGAGGAGATATTCATGTGCTATGGTGTACCCCAAGAGTTGGTCACTGATCAAGGAGCCCAATTTACCTCTACATTAATTACAACTCTAATGAATGAGTATAATATTTGCCACCAAAAATCAAGCCCGTATCACCCACAGCAGAATGGTCAGGATGAAATCACCAATAAGGAGATAGAAGCTATCCTCGCGAAGATAGTTTAGTTGCACAAGAAAGATGGGAGCAGTCATCTCCAAGAAGCAGTATGGACCTACCAAACTACATGGAAAACCACAACAGGGTTTACCCCTTTTAAGTTGGTATATGGAAAAATAGTTGTGATGTCGATTGAGTTCGAACATAAGACATTACGAATGACATTGCAACTAAACATTGATCTTACTAAGGTACAATGTGACAAGATCTTGTAGCTTAACCAGCTGGATGAGATAAGGAAAGCCACACCACAACACATAGAATTGGTTTAGACACAATGGAAAAAGTGACATGATTCTCATATCCTTTCCAAATAGTTTTCTCCTGGCGACTGGGCTCTTTTGTACGACTCAAGATTCCAAGAAAACCAAGGTAAGCTTACAACACATTGGCTTGGCCCTTATGAGATTATTCATGTTTATGCTAATGGAGTAGTTCAGCTATCCACCATCGACCATGTACATTTCAAGTTACTGGTAAATGTTCATAGGCTTTGCCTGTACCATAAACCACAGATAAAGGCCAATTTCCTGCGGTAGTTTGAGATATCTCCTACCACAGTTGAACCTCTTACAGCCACAAAACCTCCTACAGCCACAGAACCTCCTCCTACTGAAGAATTTCCTACAGCCGAAGGACCTCCTACAGCCGAAGAACCTCCTCCAGCTGATGACTTTCCTGCAGCCAAAGGATCTCTTCCTACAGAGGGCATTCCTACAACCAACCAGAGTAATTATTTTCTTCGGTCATCTCTTTGAAAATTTTCCACATGTAGCCATAATAAAAAATTTCGTTTCACATGAAAATCTCTTGTCCATAATAAAAACGTCATTCCATCCACTTTTTTCATCACCTTTTTCTACCATCAACGCATTCACGTCACCTCATTATTACGCCACCTCAAATTTTTTCTCTGCCTACGTCATCAAATCTTTCTGAATTTAGGCATTTAACGGTATGATATTCCAAGGTACACATTACTTTATTGTCTTAAAAAGTTTTTTTGCTTCATTTAATATGATTATGACACATTGTAATTAATATAGCGATTCATCCATGATTTTGTCATACTTTGCCATGCAAGTGAGGACACATGTCACCTTTTTCGTCAGTGCAGTAAATAGGTTTTGTGTGTAATAAATGAAATATCCCATTAGCTCAAATATTCTGTCATTTCCAAATCGGCTGTCATAATTGTCATCCTTTGTCATTACTATTTTTTCTACCAGAATTGTACTGAGTCGTCATATCAAAAATAATGATTTGACAACCCCTGCATGTAACCTATCAAAACCAACCCTGTCTTTTTAACTCAAAATTTTAGCTTAGATTCACAACACTATTTCAAAAAAATTATGTTGTGTCTTGTCTACTCGGAAACCTAGAAAGTTTTATTCCAATTCTGGGCACAACAGAGACATTTTAGCAAAATGAATAGATAGTATCAGTGGAGTAAGAGGGTTTTTCTGAGTTTTTCAGACATTGTTGGAAATTTCAAACAACATAATGGGTGGTTCTCTTATACGACATGAACTGACAAACCACTTCACTTTGTTACAGGGTCAAGACAGTGTTCAATTTTTTAACAGAGTAGGGTGGCTCACCTATTTTGTAAGGTTAAATTGGTATGATGAAGCCACGACACCAGAATTCTTGAGAACATGCAGCAATGGAGTTGCATATGTTAAAGGGTTGCGAATTGAAGCTTCTAAAGCATGAATTGCCAAAGTTTTTGGACTTCCTTCTATAGGAGAAGCATTTCCACATGGGCACGATGCATGTGTAGCCATAGCAGAATTTTCTTTGCCAGCAGATGCCCCAATAGATTACAACAAATAGGGTGTAAAGCAGACATCTCTTCCAAGAGAATATCCTCATTTTGTAGTTCATGTTATCAGGTACATTACCTATGAGGGTCATTTTTCCTTCTTGCATGCAGTACACTTTAAATTGTTGAGACATTTACGACATAGCCATTTAGTAAATGTTCCCAATTTTCTTTACGCCCTTTTGAATTTAAGTGCTGAAGAGGTGCAGAAGGGGCGGCAGAACGCAGTGACCCACCATGGTTTAATAAAACTGTTGGTGGAAAGGTCACTGAGGGATGTCTCTCCCATGTCCTGGGATAGATTTATTATAGCACCTCATGTTCAATTTCATGGAGAGGGGCCACGACCTGAAGTTCAAGAAGAACAGGGAAATAACCTTGATGAGGAAGAAGAATTTGTTGAACAAGATGAACCTTTGAGGTAATGTGGAGAATGTGCCCTCTGGCCATCCAAACCCTACCTTAGGGAGCGGATAAACTGAGGTTCACGCAGTTTCTTGGCAAAAAGATAAAAAGGGCAAGGGCAAGGCCAAAATGGCAGAATATATGAGTAAGGATGTTCCTATTTCTACTGTTTCTCCTACAGCCACACCTACCAAGAAAAGAAAACTTTCACAGAAGCAACCTGTAGCCTCTACTGATACTCCATTGCGTAGAAGTGTTTGTTTGAACACTACACAACCAGACAACAAGGATTCTCCTATTATGGTTGACTCTTATCATGTCTCCTCTGAGGAGCCCTTACAAGAACAGTCACAAATAGGTAGTCCAATTGTAGAATGCCACGGTATGATGGAAGAGGATCCTGCAGCCGCTGAGGTGATTACAGAAGAAGAGTGTGTAATATTAGAGGTAGCAGAGCCTAACAAAGCCGGAAGAGAATCTTATTCTCTATAGGAAGGTGATCATAGGGAAAAGCCCCTTGTTCCAGATAATGTGCTAGTTTGTATAAAGAAAGAGGAAGGCCCACAAGCATCCAAGCTGGTCCCACATCAGAAACTAGAGGAGGTAACTTTTAATGCTCTCTCGGTTGACTATTTCAATGCAATGCAATATCAAAAGTAGATGTGGGAATTGGAAAAGACAAAATTAAGAAGGGAGCTTGAAAGAAAACAACAAGAAATTGAATTCCTACAAAATAAGATAAAGAACATTACAGATATAATTTTGGATTTAATAGAATGCAGACCACCACCACGGGTTTGTACCCTATGCCTCAAGGAGAAAAATTTTCTGTTTAAATTAATGAGAGTCCTTCAGGATCTTAACTCAGGCATAGAAACCCCATAGGAATTTGTGGCTGCATGAAACACATCACCTAATTATGTCTAGAATTTGTTATGTGAGTTATACATGCATAGTTATGTTGTTCCTTTTAATACTGATTGGAATCCCCTTCTTTTTATTGGTGATATATATATATTTGTCTGCCCTCCTTTACTAGATTTAGAATGAAATAAATTATGGCAGGCAATTACATAAGTACATAATCCTGGAGCAGTTCATTTCATTGCCCCTTCGTCCTGAAATCCGGTCACCACGACGGCTTTACTATGACTAGGTGCAAATTATTTATGGATTTCATGATTCTGCACCCAGGAAATAGATTCTAGAAAGTTGTGAGGAAGTTTTCTCAGCATTTGAAAGATTGTCCTTATCAGTCTGGGATAGGGCAGCTGGAGGATTAAGGCAAAGATGGGAGAGACTCACTATGGCACTTAAGAAGTTAGAAACACATAGTCTGATTAACTTGCAGGATACAATGCAGTGTGTTAGCAGGTATATACACCAGGGAAGACATCCATGACCCGAGAGATGGTTGCCACTCACCTTTCAGCCTCCTCTTCTTTTATGGCCACTGTACAGTTGTGTGGATGATGAAATAGATGAGCAATAGGAAATGAGCAAATGAGTAAAGGTGGAGCGAACAAATGGATTCTACTGGCGAGTGGACATGTCCATGATTGGAGAGACACAGGAAGGAGACCTCTGGGGTCTTGCCAAGATCTAGAACGTCTTAGTGTTTGAGGACTAGCACTAGTCTTCGTAGGGGGGAAAATGATAGGTCATTTTAATGGCATACTTTAGATACCTTAGAAGAGATTTTGCTAGGTCTTTTCCTATGTTCTCTTTTATTACTCCAAGACTTCATGCTCTAAAACTATTAATATGTGGTAGTCAACCACTGGACCTATGCCATGGATGTATGCTACTTAATATACTTTATCTGGATGAATATGCTTTGTTTATTGCTATGAAATTATGATCATGTTTTATGAATGAATTGACTGTTTGAGAAATAGATAATGCATATGTACTTTGAATGATTATTTTCCATGAATGCTTTTATCCTAATAGTTTTAATGCAGCACATCAAAGTACAAACCGTCGTCTTGTTCATGTGAGCATGTCTATGTGTTGGACGCTTGACTCGGTCCTGTAGTAGAAGCGCATGAATGAAACATTAGCATAGCAGTGGTCGAAGGTTTCCGGTTAATCTAGGTGGAGACCTTTGAGCAAAGACTTGGAAAACGCAATAATTTCCCTGATGAAATTTAGGAGAGGGGGGGAAGTTAGATCTGTTGTCTAAGTAGTTCTTTCCTCTTTTCTGGACCGATTCCATTTCCTATTTTCTAGCTTTCCTTTCTATTAGTTGTTTGTAATAAAAGCTCCGCTTTTTCTTAGGGCATGTGGAGTTTAAGAGTTAGATGTTTTTCCTTTAAATAAAGCCCTGCTCCTATGTGAGAAAAAGGGCAGTAGTAATATTATGATAGTTATAAGATAGTTCAATTCTGTTATTTTAGTGTGGATGAGAATCTTTGTACTCTGTTATTCATTTTAATGAGCAAATGAAGTTTTGAGATTAGTTTTGTGTAATTGAGTATTCTGGGTACTCACCTAAGGGGGCCCACTTGGTGAGGAATCCATAATTAGATTCATTCTAGTTTAGCTCGCTTTCCTGCATTTCTATTATTTCAATTCCCATGCTGAATAGTTCTTGCAACCAAAGCCACAGGACAGCTACCGCTTCCTGCAGCCAAGCGGCAGAGTAACTAAGGCATTATAGTTATTTTGTGCACTCTTCCATCCTACTAGCAGCATTCATTTCCATCATTTACTTTCAAGTGTTTACTTTCACAACAATATTTTAGATTTCCTTTGAGTATTCATTTTATGCAGCAATAGTATAGTTTCCCTTCGAAAGCATTTATTTCCTGCAGCCATAGAATAGTTTCTTTCCAGCATTTATTTCCTGCAACAACTATAGAATGATTGGTTGAGAAAGTGCATGGTGCATATATTTTGCTAGCCTATTTTAAGTAACACGTCCCTAGGTTTGACATATTAAATGAGCTTCTTATAAAGTGTATGAAGTGCTTAGTTGGATGTCCAATCCCTGAGTTAAAGGATTATGCCTAGTTTATGAGCCTTTATAACAAGCGACCAATCACAATGAAGTATCAATTTCCTTTTCCTAGGATGTATGATATAATGGATTGTTTACGTGGAGCCAGATATTTTACAAAGATAGATTTGAAGATTGGATATCATCGTATCAAAATCAAAGAAGGGGATGAACGAAAAATTGCATTCAAGGTAAATGAAGGATTATATGAATGGTTGGTTATTCTCTTTTGACTGACTAATGCACTGAGTACTTTTGTGAGATTGATAAATGAGATATTGAATAAATTTTTTGGTAAGTTTGTATTTTTTATCTTGATGACATTCTAATTTTTAGTAAGAGCAAGGAAGATCATTTTTGCATCTAAGACAAGTGTTGCAGAGGTTAAGGGAAGAAAATTTGTTGATAAACATTAAGAAGTGTTCCTTCACGAGAGAAGAGATAGTATATTTGGGATTTGTGATATCTGCAGAGGGATTGAAGATGGATCCTGAGAAGGTTAAAGTAATTAATAAGTGGCCTACACCTATGAGTATTGGAGAAGTGGGATCATTTTTTGGATTGGCTAATTTTTAACGAAAGTTCATTAGGAATTTCAGTTCATTTTTCTATCATATGACTAAGACAATGAGAGGGGGAATAAAATAATTCAAGTGGACACATGGTGCACAAAGGAGTTTTGATTTGTTGAAGCAAAAGGTAACTGAACAACCTATGTTAGGCTTACCTAATTTCAATGTAGTTTTTCAAGTAGACTGTGATGGAAGTGGAAATGTAATTTGAGCAGTGTTGACTCAAGAAGATAGACCAATTTCTTATTTAAATGAGAAGTTGAATGATGCCAAGAGAAGATATTCATATTATGATCAGGAATTTTATGCCATAGATCAAGTCTTGAAGAAATGGAGGTATTACTTGTTGCCTAAGGAATTTGTGTTGTAAACATATCATCAAGCATTGCAATACTTGAACAATCAAAGTAAGTTGAATCAGAGGCATATGAGATGGGTTGAATTTATACAAAGCTATACATTTGTGTTCAAGTATAAGAGTGGTATAACAAATAAGGTTGTTGATGCATTGAGTAAAAGAAGAACTTTGTTTTTTATTAGGAGATAAATAAGTTTTGAATGGGGGGAAAACCCTAAACAAATAGATTTTGAGGGGGATATAAAACCCTACAAAGATGGATCACTACAAAAATATAATACATTTCTAACTAGCAACCCAAAACCAGCACATAAACAACAAAAAATAAATGAGTATCCAGTAATTCACCAACTGCCCCAAAAAACTAAACACAAGGTTGAAGCCTCACATCAAAGAACTAATCTCCTAAGCAAAGAGATCCTTAGCAGTAGAAGGACTTTATTAATAGAGATGAGAGTTAGAGTATTGGGATTTGATGAGTTGAAGACCTTGTATATAAATGACCCTAATTTTTCAGAACCTTGGAGAGCTTGTAGAGAACTTGTTGTAGCAAACTGAAGCAAATGGTTGGACTGTTTCATTCAGGATGGTATGTTATTCAGAGGAATCCAGTTGTGTATACCCAAAAGCTCTATGAGGGATAATTCAATTAAGAAAAAGAATTATAGAGGATTAGCTAGACACTTTGGTATTGATAAGATAGTGGCTTTGGTAAGTGAGAACTATTTTTGGCCTCAGATTCATAAATATGTAAGGAAGTTTGCTCAGAATTGTAAAATCTGTCAAGTTGCAAAAGGGAGTAGTCAGAATACGAGATTGTATACACTTTTGACAGTGCCAACTAGACCTTGGGAGGAAATTAGCATGGATTTTGTACTAGGGTTACCAAAGACACAAAGAGGTAATGATTATATATTTGTGGTAGTGGAAATATTTTTCTAAGATGTCACATTTCATACCTTGTACGAAGATTATAGATGCAATACATGAAGAAAAATTATTTTACAGAGAAGTTGTGAGATTGCATGGATTGCCTAAAAGCATAGTTTCAGATAGATATAGTAAGTTTTTTGGTTATTTATGGAAGACACTTTGGAAGAAGATGAAGACTGATTTGAAGTTTTGTTTTATATTTCACCCACAGAATGATGGACAAACAGAGGTAGTGAATAGGAGTTTGGGTTACTTACTAAGATGTTTGGTTGGAGTCAAGACTAGTAATTTAGATTTGATCTTAGCACAAGTAGAGTTTTCATATAATAATTTAGTGAATAGGATTACATGGAAGACATCATTTGAAAAAGTTACTAGTTTCAATCCTAAAGGAGTATCAGAGTTGAGGCATATCAGCCAAAAAGTCAAGAGAAGTGCAGAAGGAGAGGAATTTATAGAATTTATGAAGTCGTTATATGAAGAGGTTAATAACATATGGAGAAAATGAATCACACATATAAGGAGAAAGCATGTATGAAGAGGAGACATAAGGAATTCCAAGTAGGGGATAAAGTAATGACATATTTGAAGAAGGGTAGACACCTAAAATTGGTCAAGCAATTCAAAGGGAACAAAGTGAGCAAATCAATTCAAATCAAGCAAATTATGAATTAATTGAATTTTTAAAAGCCTTTGGATTAATTAAATCAAATAATTGTGCAATTGAGATCAATCAATTAATTGCATAGTTAAAATCAAATTAATTTTAACCCATTCAAGGGTGCACATGGTTAAAGAAATTAAATTAAATCATTTATTTAAATCCCTTAATTTCCTCATCCATCACATGGGACAATTTGAATCAACCAATGAGGATTGAGAATGGGAGCTCACATGGATCAAGCCAAATAAATTCTCCATCACACATCTTGGAATTGCATCTTGACCACTCATTTGGTCTCCTTATTTGAAACCACCATTTAAATGGTCTCGCCATTTGAAACCCATAATTCAACCAAGCTTTAACCATGGTTTAATCAACTCTACCCCCTACCCTTGGAAAATCATTTAAATAGAAGTCACTGTTAATGCAAATGATATCACACACACTCATGAAGCAAATCATCATTACTATAGGCAAATAGCATCAATTTCATAGAAATTACATGTTAGTATTTGCATTATAGTGAGAAAATTGATCTAAATAGGCACAATCTCGATCAAATGGATTCAATTCTCATTCTAGGACTATCATTTATGGATGCTTTAAGCTGAGAGCCTCACTTTTATTTCCTAGTTAGAGAGCCATGAGATGCTCTTTGTTGATTTCAATTCATTCAAGCTTAATTTGATGTATTTTTAAAGTTTAATTGATAGATACAATACTAATTTCATGAAGGTATGATTTCATATACACAAATGGCGCCCACCATGGGGTTATAAGCCTCATTTCTAACAATTTCACAAAATTGTTGTGTATTTGAGTGTGTTCTTTTGCATAAATTTGCAGGTTGCATGCAAAGTGACACGTAGACACCTAAAGTGTGATGCCTTTATGCAGTGAAATAGTGCGTAGAATGTTAGAGTAATCACTTATTAATTAAATCGTGTTGATTTAATTAGTTAAGTTGTTTTATTACTCTTTAGTGCTTAAGATTTCTCTTAGGTGCATTAATAATTAATTCTTTTATTAATTATTAATGTACAACCTAGCTTTTTTAGGCTTTAGGGTTTTGTTCACCTTTATAGGTTGAACCTTGTAATTCTTTTTTCAGTAATTCAGAATATATTTTTGCTCTCACATTTTGAGTAACTTTTGAGTTCTGTTTTTTCCTCCTTCTTCTTCTCTCCTGTAACAGGTTATTTGCATGCATGTATTCTTGGCATTTTGTGGATTTGTATCTCTCAAATCCTACATGGTATCAGAGCCACATTGTTGGTGCCTAGTCTGGAGGTTTTGAAGTCATGATTTGAGGGTGAAAATCACAGCTTTCCTGGGGTTTCTTCTTCAATTTGGAAGAGGCACTTTTTTCTGGAGCACTTGGAGCAAAAATGGACGCCACCATTGCGCTCGGAAGACCTGGGAGATCACATTTTCATATAAATTTTACCTTTTTTTGCCACAGAGGCCTCTGAGAAAAAAATTCTCTCTCCTAGCCGTACGACAATATGGGTTTCAAGGAAAAAATTTTAAAAAAATAAAAAATAAAAAAACCCTTATTTTAGGGCTTTTTCAAGCGCAGGAGGCCACATCACCAACGCGCAGCCCTCGGCCCCCGTCGGCGCACCACCAGCAACCACTCGGGAGCCACCGTCGCTCAAGCCCCGCTTTGGCGCCACCTCTGCCTGACTACCACTTCACCACCGCTCGTTCACGCCACCAGCACACTGCTCTGTCGCCCACAAGCCGCCACAGCTAGTGATGTCAGCATTCCAACTGCTAACATCATTTTTCGATCAAATTTTTTGAATTTTCTGGCATCTTTCATTTTTCTGGCAACTGGATTTATTTTCCAGTGAGATGGCCAGGTGACGTGCATACGACCATCAAATGTTTTTCCCCGAAGAGGTGCGACAGTCATTTGACTGTCAATTTTTTTCCCAAGACTGGTTTTTTCCAGAGAGCTCAATTTCAGAGGTGCTATTGGTTCTTTGGCCGTAACTTTTGCATACAGTATCATTTTTTAGAAAACAAAATATCATCGTAAATCTCTTTCCAAGAAGGAGACTATGATGCTGGTTTAGTATGCAAATTTGGCCATTTGAGTACCTTTTTTAGCTTCAAAGTTGTAGCTTTTATTTCCCTCCTCACTGCACCAGGTTTTGATCTAAATGTAATAAGGTCAGATTTCTCAATTTTTTTTTCATTTAAAAGAACTATCATGGGTTTTTATACTCACCCTTTAGTTGTTATTTTGGAACCATATAATTACGAGTCATGGGTAAAGGGTATACTTACACATTGTAGGTGGCTTAATTTTTTGCCTTATTTGTATGATCTCATACCTAAACCAACCACTTCACAGGGAAAATTAGTATGGAATATTATTCAAGATCACATAATAGGACTTATATTGTCTTGTGTTGATCATGACACTGTGTTGGCTATAAAAGACATTGATTGTCCTCACCCACTTTGGACATGTCTTTGGGAGATCTATGGAGACCCTAATCTCTCTCCATTCCCAAAGAATCTTGCTTCATATTATCTCATACCCATTGCTTGGATAGAGAATACACCCTTTGATCATGATACTTTAGAGGGGCTTGATTATTTAGACACCCTTACATATTATGATGGATCAAAGGCTTGTCTCACATTTCCTACTCTTCAGACTGAGACTTCACCAACATCTCTTGTTGTTCCCGATTCTGTGCAACAAGGAATCATTCACCTTCCAAACATAGCTACTTTGGACTCTTATCTTGCAGACATCTCCTTCTTATTTGTTGAGTCTTATATTATAGATTTGGAGGATTATTTTGAGGACATTCATTTCCTCTACCTTAACAGTCAGGTTATCACTAATCGCCCACCATTATCACTGCATTCAGTGGTTGCATTCTAGGATTCTCTACTTCAATTTGGATTTGACATCATTAATTTCAGCTTAGACAGTGAGATTCTTCAGCATCTGATCATGGCACACATCTTGAGTCAGATTGGTTCATCACTCTTCATAGGGTTTCTTTGACATCATCTTTTGGATCTGTTTCTTCCCAAGGGGAGGAATATCATTTGTCGCTTCAGGATCTCCTTTTGGATTCTACATCAGGCATCTACCATTGTGACAGGAGTTTCCTCATTCTGGGGGGACTTTGGTATCTCATCCCTCTCTTGTGGGGGGTGGTTGTATTTATGGTCTTGAGAGAGTCTCTTGAGCCATTTCTTTTCTGCATTTTTCTATCTCTTTTTGGAGAGGGGTTTTTCCCACTGGGTTTTCTTCTTTGTCTCCAGTTTACAAAGATTTCCTTGTATTGGCTACCTGATCAGGCCTTGTTGCTGGGACCCATTTCCTGCTTTCATAGTTATTCTAGGTTAGCTTACCCTCTGCACTTAGCTTAAGGGGGGTGTTAGAGTAATCGCTTATTAATTGAATCATGTTGATTTAATTAGTTAAGTTGTTTTATTACTCTTTAGTGCTTAAGATTTCTCTTAGGTGAATTAATAATTAATTCTTTTATTAATTATTAATGTGCAACCTACTTTTTTAGGCTTTAGGGTTTTGTTCACCTTTATAGATTGAACCTTGCAATTGTTTTTCAGTAATTCATAATACATTTTTGCTCTCACATTTTGAGTAACTTCTAAGTTTTGCTTTTTCCTCCTTCTGCTTCTCTCCTTTAACAGGTTATTTGCATGCAGGTACTCTTGGCGTTATGTGGATTTGTATCTCTCAAATCCTACATAGAATACTTTCTACCTTCTATCTTTCATTATTTCAATGCATCTGACATTGAAGTGATGCATATAATTCAAAGGATGACGCCTTTACACAGTGAAGGAGAACGTAGCCTCAAATATTAGTGCATCTGAGGATTCTTTTGACACCTTTAATCCTTCCTTTCTTTAAGCAGATGTAATCTATATTATAATGCTCTGTTCTATGTTAAATAGCACTTTTTTTACTACAAAATAATGCTTAGATCAGGTTAAAGTATCGCATAAACAAATTTAAAGTAGTGTGTTGTCTGCTTTAAAATACGCATAGGCCTATGTTTGTTTTTACTTAGAAAATCATTAAAAACAACAAGCTAATGACATTTTATTTGCTGATTTGCAGATGGAAAAACATTAGAGGGTGAAGAAACCCAAACTTCAGATTCACAAAGAGAACAAGGAGATTAAACGTTTGTTTAAACGTGAGAAGAACCTTCATAATTCACGCAGTCTAGAAATTTTGATTGAAGAAGAGAAGCTATATGAACATTATCTCAAAGTTGTTAAAGCTTATAAATCTAAATTGATTTCCTTAAATTGAAGTAATTCACCTTGAAATCTTTGAAATAACTTTAAATGTTAGGTGAATTTTTAAGATTTTCATTTTAGATTTGGCTTTCCTCATTTTGTGTGAGTTGTGTTGACTAACTTGTTGGAGGAGAGGATGCAAAGGAGCTAGAATGATCACCGCTAGGTGAGTAGTAAAAATAAAACAAACAATAAAAAATGTGCCTAGCTTTTCTAGCTTTGAATTGAGGTATTTTTCACATCCTTTTGCATTTTCTTAAATTGTGGCATTCAAAGTTGAAATCTAGCTAATTAGAAGCCTATTATTGTTCATAAAAGGAGACATTAAGCCTATGCTCTCAACTTTTTAAGTTGATCAAAATGCCAAACATGTCAAATTTAGTAATAGAAAGAAAGGTTGGAAATGAACAAACACATAATTAAAAACCTCTTTTTTTTTGTGGAAGTGGAGTGCTAGGTATATGCTCTTCACTCTTTGAGTGAATCAAAAAGGCAAAAACACTTCAAATCCCATAGTTTAAGAGGTGGAAATGAACAATTGTTAATTGTGTTTTTAATTGTGAAAATAGTAGGGATATTCTCTTCACCTTTATTGAATCAAATTCCCAAACCTATTTGATCTTTTCGATTTCTTGTTGTATCACGAACATGATAGACCGTTATTGGGCCTGCCTCCCGAGATTCACCTTTTCGAGGACGCTGAGAGGGAACAACCCAAGTGGGATACAACCATTTTTAGTCATGGTAATCTAGCCCACTATAATAAAAATTCATTCATCCTTAATGGGGTGAGTGACTAAACGAATTGAGAATCAGACCTCCTCTTGTAGTCCTTCAAGATTGCGCAAAATCATGTTTTTATGCATGTGGGAGGCCTCTATAATAGGGGATGAAACTCAAAATGTTTTGAAAGGAATATTGACTACAACCTAGTTAAAATAGCAATGCTTAACTCTTAAATTCATTATTACAAGACAATTTGACCATAGGTAGATTGCTTAGAAGACTTTCTTGTTAAAAACCCATGAAAATGATCAAGAAAATACACTTTTGTGTAGAAATAGGGGTCAAAAACAAGATTTGTGTGTGTGCTGTGATTTCATGTTCATTTTATAGAATAAAAACATCCATAAAGATCTGATCACGTTATTAATTTTTAAGAAAATTTACCAAACCAGTGACAGACTGCAACTTTCACACATTCCTGACGCGTACAAACATTCTTCTGACACCTTTAAACCTAAAGTAGTGCGTACAGACATATTTAATAGCGCCTGTGAATAGTCAAGTAACACCTACAAACCTCAAGTAGTGTGTATAAACAATCAAACAATGTACACTAACAGGCAAGGAGTGCTTTACATTTTTCCAGTGAGCGCGTATAAATGGTGAAGCAGTGTGCACTATACACTGAAGTAGCACGTATAGACTGAGACATCAAAATAGAGGGTATTTCCCAAGGGTTTTTGAAAATTTAGAAATTATAGCTAGATACCCTTTTCAAAGTTCTTGTTGTTCATCATCTCAAACTGATCAAATCCTATCATTTTCAAATTTTTAAAATCTTAAGAGGATTGATCAAGAA
The DNA here is from genome assembly GCA_018584345.1 of Thuja plicata. Classification (NCBI taxonomy): domain Eukaryota; kingdom Viridiplantae; phylum Streptophyta; class Pinopsida; order Cupressales; family Cupressaceae; genus Thuja; species Thuja plicata. The sequence continues at coordinate 94,789 of MU226535.1, forward strand.
GGCTAACTTATTTTCTTCATGTTAATGTCAGTTTTTACAAGATCACATTACATTGGGAACACGTTACAACCAAATGGAACATATTCGAGAGGAGAGTTGCCTTTTACGAGCGAAGCACCTACTTCTTCACAACAACCCTTTAAAATCGAAGAAGAGGTAACACTTATTGACATCCCATTTCCTTTTGGACTCGTGAATCTCGATCTCATCGATAATGCTAACAATGATGCCAATAACAATTGAGATGGTGAGAATAGGGATGCTAACAATAATGGGAATAATGGGGGAGGAAACAACCTTAACAATGGATGTGTGGATGGGAATAATGGAGGGAATAGGGACCCTCAAGAGGAGAAGGACACCAAAGAGAGAGTTAATGAAGCAACTCAAAGTCCTTTTTTCATGAAAATTATGGAGAAATTGTTAGAACGAGATAGGGAAAAATACTTCTTAGACCTAGCTCAAGTGGGGGTGAAACTTCCCCGTGATTATGATGTCAACAAGTTGAAGAAGAGAGAGGAGGGTGCTAACCCAATTGACATCATGGATAAACAATTTAAATTATTTCAAATGTAATTGGATAATATGAAGCAAAATGCGGCTCCCAAGCCATTTTAAATTGAAGCTTTATGTCTATTCCCATTTGAAAAATCCCTAATTGTGGTACGATTCCCCACAAATATAGTTTTCCCTCAATATGACAAGTATGAGGGATCATCCAATCCGCAAGATAATTTGAGGGAATTTTGTGCATTAAGCTTGGAATTCATGCATGGTACCACATATTTAATGAGATTATTTCCAATAAGTTTGGGAGGAGCCACAATGGAATGGTTTTCCAAATTACCATCTGGTATTCAAACATTTGAAGAGCTAGCTTCCAAATTTGTGACTCATTACTCATATAACATAAAACATGAGGTCACCATGATTAACTTATGTAACAAAAAACAACATTATGGGGAATCATTTTTTACTTGCTTACAAAGATGGAGGGTGGTATTTGATTAATACCCTAGAAGTGTACCTAAGAAAGAAAAAATGAACATCTTTATGAATAGTTTGAACACAGAGATGAACTATCAATTGAGATTTCAATGTACATGTTCCTTTCAAGATGTGATTGAAAATGGATTTACAACTGAAGAAGTTTTATTGAAAAGTGGAGAAATCAAACTTTATAAAGAAAAAAAAACCCTCCTAACAACCACAACAATTCCAACAATCACAATCACACTTTAAATAATAGAAATCACTTTTGGCTTAAGAACACCAGCAAGGGCCTTGTCAATGATGGGGTTGTTGAAGTACATAATTCAAAATCCACTCCCTTAAATCTCACAAGATCTTAAAACCAAGCTAATAAAGTGAACCAAGCAGCCAAGGTTCCATTTAACAACAACAACAACAACGTGCAAAACAAGCAAGAGGCTAACAAACCAAGATCGTTTTCTCATCACCAAGAAGGAAGCTCACACCCTTGGGTAAACCACTTGAGAATTCTCTAAGGAATCTCATTGCTAACAAGATCATTGTCCTACCCGAATCAAGGCCTTATGAACCCCAAGTTAAACCCTCATGGTGGAATGATGCTTATATTTGTGAGTATCATCAAAATAGAGGGCACAAGAAAAATGAATGTATGAGACTAAAACATGAGGTAAAAGATTTGATAGATAATGGGATCATCAAGGTGGAAGGGCCTCAAAACAATTAAGATCATATGGATTTCAAAACTCCTTTCTCCAATCATGAGAAGGGAGAATCTTCAAATAGTAATCAAAACAACAAAGGAGGTAATAACAAAGTTAATTTTACACATAGCTATGATAATGTAATCAATTCCTTGTCATGATATGAGAATACTATCAATGTTGTTGTTGTTAAAGATCAATCATCAAAGGACACCTCTAAAGTTGTTACTAAGGGGAAAGCATCAAAAGCTACCTTAAAATGAGCTATCCCTAAGATTATTTGTCCTAATCAACCATCTTCTTCTCAACGACAAAAAAATCTTGTGGATCAATTGCAAAAGACTCCTGCTCAAATTTCAATTCTTGAGTTGTTGAAACTTTCACCAAATCATAAGGAGATCTTAGATAAGGCTCTTGTGGAGACAACCATTCCCGAAAACCTAGATGTGGATAGATTTCAAAACATGGTGAGTCATCTCATTGCACCTCATTGCTTTTCCTTTTTTGAACAAGACGACATGACCATTAATCATCCCCAAAATCTTCTGCTAGATATAGAGGTTTTGATACAAAAGCACCATGTCAAAAGAGTACTTATTGATGGAGGAGCTGGTCTAAACATTTGCACTTTGAGTCTAGTCAAAGCCCTATGATTTTCTGAATGTTCATGGATTCAAAGAAGAAAATTACTATTAAGGCCTATGGTGACATAGAAATGTCTTCTAAAGGAATGGTGGTGTTTCCTATTCAAGTGGGACCAATAAAAAAGTATACAATTTTTCAAGTTCTTGATATGAAGTTAACTTATAACATCTTGCTAGGGAGACCATGGATACATGAAATGCAGGTGGTGCCATCAACATATCATCAATGTATCAAGTTTCCATACATGGGAGAAGAAATTACTATAAGTGGAGACGTGAACCCTTTCCAATATTGCAATATTGTTAAACCTGTTAATGAGAAATTCATCCCACGTAATAGTGAAGGGGATAATCCAAGTGCTCCTAAAGAGAAAAATCAAGAAGATGGTCCTAGTTCAACTTTGGTCATTAACTCCAATAAAGACAAAACTAACACATCTACATCAACTAAGGGTAAGAAGAAAGTTAGTTTTGTAGATACAAGTAACAAGGATGCTAATTTAAGTGTTTCAAATCATGAGGAGGGAGATTCGAACCCCTCTAGGATTGAAAATGAAGGAGTCCAAGAAACACATTATCAAAAGATGGATAATTTGATGAAGAAATTTGAGAAACAATGTAAAATCCATCAAAATGGTGTGGGAGAATATTCTGTGTCCTTATTTGACTTACCTCCTTCTCCAAAATCACATGGGAGTCCAACTAGTGCTCATGCAAGTCAAAAATATAATGCCCATTTTGTAAGAGCAAGTGACAATTCATCAAAAGAGGAAGAAGATAATGAAGTTTTAAAATGGTTGTACAAAGATGAGGAAGCTTCTAGTTCTCGTATATAAAGGGTCCAAAATGAGAGTATACAAACACATCAATATGGAAAGGGTTTTCAAATCATGCAAAAGATGGGATATAAAGGAAGAGGACCCTTGGGCATAAGAAATAAAGGATTTCTAGAGCCTATACAACCTCCTTGGAGATCCAAAGATGAAAAATTAGGAACAGGGTACCAAGAACAACGAAGCAGTTCAAACAAAGTTAAAGATTCCTATGACCATGTTCATATGGTAGAATCCAAAAGTGAAGATGACTTCAGTCAATATAAATGGGATTCCTTATCTGAGGCTTCTTGTCATGATAAGGAAGTGGATGCCATTCATAGTTATGCTCCTACATCCAGTACAAACAAACAATCAAGTGTGGAGCAAGAATCAAGTTCTACTCAAGTGCCAAACAAATCTCAAGCACCAAATTTAGGACAAGCATCAAATGAAAATTTTTGGGTGAGTGAAATATGGATACCTTCGTGGGTAGGAGATTAGAATGTTAGGTTTCATCCATGATCATTTTATCCCATAGAAATCCAAGAGGACTCAAGTGAGGATGATTTTGATCCAAGTTCTATGGAGCACCTTGAGCAAGTCCATGTAATTGATTTGAGTGATACAATGTATGAACCCTCTAATGAAGTCATGTCCTTAAATCCCATGGATAAAAATTCACCCAATGAATCTTTACCTCTTATCCATCCTGAACTAATTTATTGGGACCTAGCCATGCCAAATGATATACTCTCTTTTCCTAATTACAATGTCGTGGCCTTATACCTAAATGTAGTTGAACCCTCTTTCACCAAAGAATTCAATAAAATCATAGAAATGGAAGAAAGGGACCAATATCTCAATCTAAAAGAAAAATAAAAACATAAAATAAATAAATAAATGAAGTGGTCTAGTGGTGAAAACCGCAATGTGGTAGTGCTAGACCCAAAAAAAGTAAAAATAAAGGATGTTTCTGAAGGTGAAAAACCAACTATGGTGCCTAAGGAAGAGAGATTGGATACCTTACCAGAGCACAATGAATAAATATCTCCTATTTTTATTGAACCAATAGACAAGGTTAATATTGGCACCAATTTAGAACCAAGATTTATACACCTTGCAGTTTCATTAACTCTAATTGAAAGGGAAGATGTCATCAAATTCGTTAAAGAAAAGAAAGTTAACTTTGCATGGTATTATTCACATATTTCGGGGTTAGATCCAAGTTTCATCATGCATCACCTTAATGTAAGACCAAGATTTAAGTCGGTGAAGCAAAATTTACAAAAGATGCATCCTCATATAGCATTGCTTGTAAAAGCATAATTGGAAAAGTTGTTAAAAGTGTGGTTCATAAGGGATATATCTTATGTCGAATGGATATCCAATATTGTGCCAGTTTCAAAACATGATGAGTCAATAATAATATGGATGGATTTCCAAGATCTAAACTTGGCATGTCCAAAGGATGACTTTCCATTACCTATTATTGATGCTATAGTGGATTTGACAGTAGGACATTCTATGTTTTCCCTTATGGATGGATTTAGCGGATATAAAAAAATTAAGATAGCACCAGAAGATCAAGAGAAAAAAACCTTCACATGCCCATGGGGTACATTTTGTTGGAACATCATGCCTTTCGACCTTAAAAATGCTGGAGCTACTTATCAAATGCCAATGACTACTATTTTTCATGATATGATGCATACATTTCTTGAAGACTATGTGGAAGATATCTTAGCTAAATCACATGAAAGGAAGGGTCATCTACCTATATTGGAAAAAATATTCACAAGGTTGGAACAATTTAAAGTTAGGCTAAATCCAAAGAAATGTGCATTTAGAGTACAATCAAGAAAGTTATTGGGTTACATAGTATCAGAAAAGGGAATAGAAGTTGATCCTGAGAAAGTGCAAGCTATCATGGAAATGGTTGCACCAAATAGCATAAGAAAAATGAGATCATTGCAAGGAAGGTTGAAATCCATAAGAACATTTATATCTCAATTGGCGACAAAGTGCCATTCTTTCACTAGACTTTTACATAAAGACATAATTTTCAAATGGGATGCACAATGTGAAGAAGTTTTTTTCCTTATTGAAGTCATACTTGGTGAATCCACCTATAATCATGCCACATATCAAATTCAAGCCTTTACTCTTGTACATTTTGGCAACATATCGCTCTTTAGGAGTATTATTGGCCCAAGAAGAAAAAGATGGAAAAGAAAAGGTAATCTACTATCTTAGCCGAACATTGGTCAAATATGAACTCAACTATAGCTTCATTAAATGATCTTGTCTCTCGATGGTTTTTGCTTCCCAAAAGCTACGTCATTATATGTTGGTGCACAAAGTTGAGCTTATTTCTAAATTCGATCCTTTAAAGTATCTATTTAGAAAAAAAACTCTTACGGGAATATTGGCCAAGTGGGTGATGGTTTTGAGTGAATTTGACATAGAGTATGTGGATAGAAAATCCATCAAGGGACAAGTGATAGAGGATCAATTGGTGAAGTCTCCTTTAGTTGATAATCATGTTATTCAAGTGGACTTTCCTAATTCAGAAATAATTAATGTGGAGGAAAAAACATGGAAACTCTATTTTGATGGTTCTTACACCCAACTTGAATCGGGGGTAGGCATTCTCTTGATTACTCCTCAAGGTTAAACAATTTCAAAGTTATACAAACTTATTTTCCATGTACCAAAAACATTGCATAATATGAAGCTCTAGTCATAGGCATCAAAATGGCTTTAGAGTGGAAAGTGATAGAATTGCAAGTGTATGGTGATTCTCAACTAGTCATAAACCATATTAATGATGAGTACCAAACAAAAGATGACAATTTGATGGCCTACAAGAAGATGATAGATGATTAGAAGAAATACTTTTCTTTGATAACTTTTGAGAAAATTACAAGGGACAGAAATAGAGCAGTCGATGCCATGGTAACTTTAGCCTCTCTACTTCAAATTCCATAACAAAATGCTAGATATGAATTCTTGGTGGAAGAGTTGGTGAGACCCACATTTGACATTCCTGATTCCCCAATCATATGCCTGTTAGTTGGACATTGCTCACCTTGGTATGGACCTATTTTTACTTACCTACAAGACCAAACTTTACCCTTGGACCAAACCTGCAATCAAAAGAGACACTTTATACGTCAAGCTTCTCGTTATACCATCCTTTCTGACACAATGTATCATAAGAGTCATGATGAAATACTTCTTAGGCGTCTAGAGGATGGGGAATCAAAATAATCTTTACAAGAGGTTCATGAGGGGATCTGTGGGTATCACTCTAGTGGGTTAAATTTAGCTAATAAAATCCTCTGCATGGGATACTTTTGGCCAACTCTAGAGAAGGATGCTTTTCACTTTGTCAAGATATGTCAAAAATGCCAATATCATGGAAACATGATCCCTACGCCAGCACAAGATTTACACCGAATGACCACACCTTTTCCCTTTTATCAATGGGGTTTGATTTAATAGGGATGATTTATTCACCTTTATCCAATGGTCATAAATACATCATAACTGTAACATAACATTTCACTCCTGAAAAAATTGTTATCTTGGTGAGAACTTGGTAAATAGGCACCTAGGTAATAAATTAATTAATTAATTAAAAAAAATGAAAAAGATAAAAAGTGTCGTGGTGAAAACCTAGCAAATAGGCGCCTTGGTAGCAAAAAAAAGCAAAAAAATCAAAAAAAGCAAAAAAGAGTAATAAATTCAAAAGGGTGAAAACCTGGTAAACAAGCGCCTTTTTTACCCTTAAGTCTTGCCTAGTTGCATTTGTACATATTGCATTGCTCCATCGCATTATACATACTCATTTCATCTGTTATTTGTGCATAGTCCTAATAAAGTCTCTGAGCATCATTTTGTCAAGCCTTGTTCATCATCAGATTTAATTTTGCCTAGGTTTAAACATTGTTCATATTCACTTGGAGGCATTCTTTTAGAACCGACGGATTTCAAGAAAACTTTGATTCACAACCTATGCGTCAAAACTTCAACAGATAGACTTTGAACCTTTGATTTACATCATTGTTCAACTAAATATTTGATCTTGAAATTTGATCCTTGACCTTTCGTGACCTTATTATCAGGATTAAAAATTTGCAAAAAAATCACAAGATTGGAATGGATGGAATTATATTGGTAAAATAACAAACAATAAAAGCACTTATAGTTTTGATGAGTTTTGTTTGATCGAGTCATGTCTTTTTAGCCATTTGATGATGTTTCGGCTAGATTGGAGATGGTGAAAGCATGACATCTTTTCTTTCTTGTTGTGTGACTATCTAGAGGTCGATTCACCAAGATATGTAAACTCGTCTAATGACATGATCATCAAAGAATCATCGAAGACATTTGCATATGGAGGAGATTCAATTTTTGTTTTTTTACGCAAATAGATACCTTGGATATTTAGATTTTCTATATCTTAATACCAACATCTAATTACAACATTGAATTTGATGAAACCAATATTCAGGCTCCCACAGTTGGATTTTTCAACTAGTGAGGGTTGTAGTAGTTCAATTGATTGAAATATGATGAAAGCAGTATTCATATCATCATGGTGTGGTCATCCAACAAGTGATGGTTATATGTGCTACTGGTTACAAGGATCAATGATGAAAGTATATCCATTTGCATTTCTTTGCAAAAGTGATAGTTAGTTGCATTTTAATTTTAGATTAATTACATTAAAGAATTTTCCTAAAGCTAAGGGGGTAGCATCATCATAAAAAGGATTTCACATCATCAATTTATTAGTCAAATCATTTATATGAGACTAACTTATGTATTTATCATTTCATTCATTAATCATTTAACATTATGCTTTACAAGTTAAAGATCGTTAATCATTATCCAAATTCATTATATGCATTTCTCATTCATTTAAGTGCATCTCATAGATATATTACATTATCAAAATAAAAAAAGAAACATGCATTCATTTAAGTTCATTTCATTGCATTACCATTTAAGAATTGCACACATCATAATTAAAAGCATGTAGAAGTGAATTTGCATACATTTTGCATCTGTCTAACTATGTCATGTATAAGGCATTTCATCCATAGCATATAAATTAAGTGCATCATATAATCATATAGAAATGCATATCATCAAAGAAACTCTCATATATCATCAGATAATCATGGAAATCAAGAATAAGTCATATCATAAAGCAGGGGAAATCAAATGTCATCATGTATAATTAGAGACACATCATCATCAAAGAGTTACATCATAGTCATGATCAAAATACATATGGTACATCAATATAACAAAGTGGATCATAGCTCAACCAGGGGCACCACCTACACCATTTGTCCCATTAGTGCCACCTATGCCATCAGGGCCACCTATGTCATTTGTACCTCTATCTATTGTACTTCCAGGATCTGTTTGAGGCATTTAAATCGTGCTCACAACACTTGGCCTTTGTGTCATCATAGTCATAAACAGTTACATCATGCTAGCTTCCTGACCAATATGGCTACTCATAGCTATCATACCAGCCTGTAGAGTCCTAACATCCTATGTCAATGTGTCCATAGCCTATGGTTCTTGTGGAGCAACCTATACATGTGGTACTACCAGAATCACCAGAATAAGTGGAGCATATTGTCTTTGTCTAGCCTATGCTAACTAAGCTTGTCTGGCTACTCCCTATCATCTTTGTCCCCGCACTGCTGGAGGAACTTGATGTGCATGCCTGGCACCAAATCCTCCACCCCTCACTCTCACCCTGCCACCTCTCATATGAACTCTACCTTGAGCTCTTCCACCACCACCACCCCTCTGAGGAACTCATTAAGCTCTTTGTCTCCCTCCTCTATTCCCCCTGCCACCGGCATTGTCATCATCAGAAGGTTCATCAATATCAGGAATAGGCTCACTACGATCTGTGAACCATGGGAATCTGTGTCCTATAAAACATTGTGTATAATTTTCTGACATACATGCATCATCTACATGCTCTCACATATCCCAAGTCGTGTATCCCATCCTATAAATCTCATTACAGATATACTCAAAGTCAACCTATAGGCCCCACATCGATCTCTCAGTCTGTACTCGTGCATATAATGCTAAGCCTTGTGGAATGTCTTGTGTCTTGCCAAACTGTCTAAGTACTCTATAGAAGAAAAATCTCTCGATAACCAATGAAGATCAACCAAAAATCTAACGAGGAGCGAACATATAATGAAGCTCTACATCATCCTCCTGCCAAGCCTCACAACTGAGATATAGACACCATACCACCTAATCCATTTCATCTAACATGCATCGCTAGAAATCTAACTTGCCCAGATGAGGCTGGACAATCACTCCCTTGTATAAGAATCTGTATGGCCAATATGGATCATGAACTTGCCTAAAAATTGGTCTAGTAACAAGAATGTGTTCCCATGTCTAGAGCTGGAGTAATATTTCACCTGTAGAAAGAGTCGCACCATGCCTGTATACCACATCATGTAACTCATGGTATAACTAGGCTAGAACGCAAGATCCCTAATCAAATTATCTCGGGTCTACAATCATATCCTCAAGGATCCGACCCCATCCAAAAACAAAGTCATGCCCTCATCGATCAGGTAGGAGAAATCCACCAATCAGTGATCCAAGTATTGCTAGAAGCCATGGAAAGGAAATGAACTGAGCCCAGGGAATGCTATCATTGCTAATCATAGGATCAATGAACACCCATCTGCATGCCTCCCCATCATAGACATGATCATAATAAACTCAATCTCCTTGAGTCAGGATCCTGAATAATCGATACACATCCTCAGGTGTGATCGTCATCTCTCCCAATGGAAAATGAAAGGTATTAATGTCAGAGTGCCATCGCTCTGCCATAGCTATGAGAAGACCTCGGTTCATCTGGAACTGTGGCATCTCTAGAAGGTAAGACAATCCACATCGACTAATCAAGCATCTTTGTTGTGCTATCAAATAATTGACCGTATCTAATGGCCAAGGCCCCGGGTATACAACTTCTAGAATCATGCATGTTTTGCAATCAAATGGAATCATATTAGTATCATCATTTTTTGGATCATCCTAAGTCAATCAAGTTTTCTATCACTCTTCTTGAGCACATCGATTTTCTTCCTAACTTCATATCGTGAGGACAGAGAAAACATCAAAATATCCTACCTATCTAGATTGACATTATCAAACATTTATCTAAATGGTTATACTAACGTCAAACACATTTGCTTTAATCACAACATAAGGCCTAATTAAACACACAATCAATCAGATATCTTTATCAACTCAGAGATTATCAAAATCAGGTTTTTATTTTCAAATCAGGCTACGCAGCACTTTACCTTGGTGTACGTGTCATTTCATCATGATGCATGTGCTAAATCGCTTACGCACTAGTTCAATCTTGCTACGTGTTATATTATTGTTCACACGTGCAACTTTGTTTTGTATGTGTTATTTTGGTGACTACGCGTTACTTAACCTATGCTACGCGCTACATCATTTGGGTTTTGGAATTAGGGGTTCCTATGCGCTACTTGATCTATGGTAAGTGTTAAATCTGTGTTTATACATGCTATATTGTATAACCCTACTCGCTACTTTAACCTGTGGATGCGCTACTTCCTAGTGTACATGCTATATTACCCTATTATACGTGCTACTTTAGCAAAAAATAAACTTTCTACCCTAATCAACGCGCGAAAGTAAATTTAAGTAGTACAATTTCAAAATTGACTAAATGAAAGAGGTAAAAAGCACTCAGCGGAGGACCATACTCGACTGGCCGCTAAAACGGACGCCCACACTCGAACCTGTGCTCCTAAATTGAGATAACCATCATTGTCAACTCACTATTCACCTAGAGTAAAAATGGAGGTAAAAAGTGAAAGTGAAATGTGAAAGTGACCTTTTCACCCTAATTTATACCTTTTGACCTTTTGAAAGGGTATTGTTTTTGCCTTTGACCTAATCGAGTTGATATTTTTCATCACTAGGGCATTTTTCAAATTGATTTTATCAGGAAACTCATTAAAATTTTCCAATCTCAAACCAAATCATCTCACATCATTTCAATTTTTTTCCCGAGGGGGCATCATATTCACATTGATGATTGAAATCAAGGATTGGTAGCAAAGTGTTTTTTCTTCATCATCAGGGACAACATCCTATCATCAATCAAATCTGCATCAATCAATCCAAATCTGGGGCATTGAAATTTTCAATCATTATCAGTGGGGCATTTTAAATCAGTTGTTTGCATCAGGTTTTTCATCCAATATCAGTGAATCAAACATTAGTCAAAATCAGATCAGGCATCATCACTTCAAATCAGGTTAAACAATCATCAGACATTTGTTTGAACCAATGCGCTTCGCACATTGATTCAAAGAGGGGTGTTTGTAGACACCAAAAAATGGTCAAGAAATTCAAACAGGGAATAAAGTGAGAAAATCAATTCAAATCAAGCAAATTCTGAATTAACTGAATTATTAAAGCCTTTGGATTAATTAAATCAATTAAATCAAATAATTATGCAATTGAGATTAATCAATTAATTGCATAGTTAAAATCAAATTAATTCTAACCCATTCAAGGGTGCACATGGTTAAAGGAATTCAATTAAATCATTTATTTAAATCCATTAATTTCCTCATCCATCACATGGGACAATTTGAATCAACCAATAAGGATTGAGAATGGGAGCTCACATGGATCAAGCCAAATAAATTCTCCATCACACATCTTGGAATTGCATCTTGACCACTCATTTGGTCCCCTTATTTGAAACCACCATTTAAATGGTCTCATTTGAAACCCATAATTCAACCAAGCTTTAACCATGGTTTAATCAACTCTACCCCCTACCCTTGGAAAATCATTTAAATAGAAGTCATTGTTAATGCAAATGATATCACACACACTCATGAAGAAAATCATCATTACTATAGGAAAATAGCATCAATTTCATAGCAATTACACATTGGTATTTGCATTATAGTGAGCAAATTGAGCTAAATAGGCACAATCTTGATCAAATAGCTTGAATTCTCATTCTAGGACTGTAATTTATGGATGCTTTAAGCTGAGAGCATCATTTTTCTTTCCTAATTAAAGAGCCATGAGATGCTCTTTGTTGATTTGAAATCATTCAAGCTTAATTTGATGTATTTTCAAAGTTGAATTGATAGATACAATACTAATTTCATGAAGGTATGATTTCATATACACACCTATGACAAGTTGAAGATGAGGAAGTTCAGACCATGTAAGATCTTTAGGAAATTTGATTCAGAGAATTCATATCAAGTGGAGTCACTAGAGGACATGAATATTTCACTTATATTTAATTTTTCAAATTTGTATGAGCATGATGAACCTGATTTGCATGACAATAATGAATCAGATGTTGAGAAGCAGTATCCTAAGAAGCGGTTGGAGGAAATTGAGAATATTTTGGATAGCAAAATTAGTAGAAGTACAAGAGGCAAGAAATATAGAGAATATCATTTCAAGTGGAGAGGCAGACTAGTTGAGGATTCTTCATGGATTTCTCAGACTAAGGTAGACCACCTTGGTTTTCCTTTAGTCCCAGGAAAGTGAGAGACTCACTTTTCAAATAACCCTAGGTTTCTGATGCAGGAACATCTTGGGCTTTTGGAAATCTTTCATCAACCAAAAATATTTGTTTTCTCTCAGTTTAGTCTCTAAGTTTCTTTGAGTGTTCATTCAGTTTGGATCATTTGTAGTTGCGGACCTTATGGCGTGTTCCTGGACTCTTTCAAAACTTTTCCTTAGGTTCACATTGCATTTGGTTACTTTTTATTTGAGATCTTGCATATTCTTGGCGGTACTTAATTATTCTTCATGTTTTCTGGCCAATGTGTGTTTTTTGATCTTGCGAAGGAATTTTCAGAGCGACAAATCTTAATCACGCATTTATCAATGTTATTATGTTTGTGACCGACCTACTTGAAGAATTACAATTTATGTTTCATCAATTTGAAGGAGATCCTTATGATTTGGGTCTTGACCTATATTTTTAATATGTTTTCTTCTCCTACCAATAAAAAAAATTTTTGTTCTCCTTGGGAAATGTAACATTTCTTAGGCTAGCGTAATGCTTGTGAAGGATTTATAAACTCTTGTAATTGATTCCTTAAGGAATAATAGAGAACACATAGAAGAAGAGAACACCAGTAGAACTAATAAGCTTAGATAAGAATAGGTAGTATAAAAAGATAACCAACAAGCTCTTGAAACACATGCATGTATGCCTAGAATGTATGACTGCATGTTGCAAATCCATTGTACTTGATTATCTGATATTAAGAAGGATGATCTTGGATTTCTCTCAAGTATTTTTCTATGTAGTTTTCCTTGTGTGACTCATGCTACAAGGATTGGACTAATTTCTTTGAGTTCCCTCCATCCTTGATTGTACCAGAATGTATGAGATATTTGAGCTTGAATTAGTTGAATAATTTGTGAGAATTTTTCACATTAATGTCACGAGGGTGAAAGTAGAGATAATTGAAATAAATGCATATATTATTAGTGACATGTCCATAATCCAAATAAAGGGTGACCCAATTGTAAAAGGACAATTTAATTTAAAGGAGTTAGTTGAAGAATTTTTCCAGGAACTTGAACCAATACTGGTATAGAAGAGGAATAAAGGCAATGCAAGAGGGGTGAGTCGAACCAGTTTTAAAGAAACATGTAAAATGACAATGTTATGGTTGATGAAAAATTTCACCAGTGAATGGTAATATGAAATAATTTCCAGTCATTGAATGCGACTTCTCACTCATCTAAGATATGATAATTCCAAATAGGAGGTATGTTTTAATATTTCTACATTCCTATTTTTGCAAATTGTAACCATGATATCCATGGTTAGGAGTAGGGGAAGTCTAATCAACCATCATAGTTTGATTAATTTGATTATCAAAATTCATTTTCTCAAAAATAAGTTTGGAAAAGAAGGGTGATTGAATTTCCTTCTAGGAGCTACCATATAGGGTAAGAGTAAGATTAAGAAAGATCCAAAAACAAAAAAGGTAAAATTTGAATCAGGGTAGTCATCCAAGGTAACTAGGGGTGGTCATAGAAAGCATACACTAGAGTAGATAGAAACTAAGTGTGACCCTATAGATTCCTCTGCTACATAATTTGACAATGAAATTAACCCTAGGGAACATAAATCTATCAAGGATTCCCATAAAAAGGTTTCAAAGTAGTCTCCTAAGACAACCTAAAGAGAAAACACTATTTTCACACATCTCCTTGCTTCCCATGTTACTAAATAAACTCTCGACTCTCGAACAATCAACCCAAAAAAATTATGTTGAACCAACCCTTGAGTCTACTGGCCAAGCCAAACATGAGTCCCCCTTCTGATATGCACCTAAAGTTACCTATGTTCACTGATATAGAGGATTATTCATTTGAATATGTTGAACTAAATTCCCATTCTCACTCAACTATTAGTTCTCCTTTTCAAGAAGTACATGTGGGAAGTGAAGAGAAATTTGAAGAGGCTAAATGAACAAAGGAGATTGAAGCCTTGAAAGAATTTAAAGCCAAAGATAATACCCAGGGGTTTATACCAGTGATAAAATTAATTCACCTTAGATTCAACATCCCTCACCTCCACCTACACCAAAGCATAAAAAATTTCCTTCACCTCAACTTGCTTCTATTTGCTAGGAAGGTAAAGAGGCATTAGTAGAGGACGAGGGGCCCTCACAAGATGAATTGCAGAGAAAGAAGGAAGAAGAGAAGTAGATGTAGTATGTTACGATTGTTTCAATATTAGAGATGGAGATGGAGGAAAATTAAAGAATAGTTCTTTCTTTTGAAGAGGTTTTGAGGTTCAAAAGACGAGGAAGATTTGAAACATATAGTGGAAATTGAAGAACAAATTGTGCAAGAGTCAATAAGGAAGGTAGGGAATACAAGAAAATAACTAAGTAAGACTATATATGCACTAAAAAGAAAATACACAAGCAATATTGAAGAGGAAGTAAGAAGGAGGAAATTTTGAGGAAGGAAGAATAGTTGAGGGAACCAACCTCAAGAGAAAATGATTATGGAGCTTCTACCTCCACAACTCCACCAGGGTATTTGTCATTGACTACAATGAAATACAAACATGAAAATGAACAACTAAAGAAAGAATTGGAGAAAGAAAAAGAGCAAGATGATGTTGATCATGGACTAAAAGAGGTTGTTAAGCTAGAATTTTCTATGTTGGCCATAAGGAACCCATCAAGTATAGTTGCCTTGTTTTTAAGAGTATGATTTATGATGTGGAAATTTAATCAATTGGTATTGAAGAAAAAGTAGATTACAAAGATGATTTTTAATTTTTCAAGGAATTTATGAAAAATTATCCTACAGTTTAAAATCAAATGTGTGAATCTATCAGGACAACTTCCTCATGGGCCATTTTCAACAGTCCTTCCTTAATTCACATGTAGGAGAACTGCATGGTAAAGCCTTTGTGTCTTTGTTGAAAAACCAAGTGAATGTAAATATAGGACAAGACATGGAAGCCTAAAATAAGTTAGGCATTCCTATGAGAGATTAATTCCCCAATTCTTTGACCTTAAATGGTCAGTTTATAACAGCAGCTATAAGGCTGAAAAATATAGCTCCCATGTATGTAAGGAATTTAGAGAATAGTATTAGATTATTTAAGATTCTCAAAATTAGTTCCTTCGTATAACCCTAAATGAATCTAGGGAAACATTTACTTTCGTACTTGTACCATTAAGAAGGAGGGCACCTATATCCTGTACCAATATTGCCTGGAGTGTGAAAAGAGTAAGAGTAGTCATAGCAACAATTGAGGAAAAAGAACAAAGCTAGATGAACCAGGTTAGTTGATATGATGCACAATTACCTATTATAAGAGAAGAATAGTAGAGTTCAATTGGTATATAAGACTCAGAACATATGTAGAATGCAAGAGGAAAATGTTTGGCATGACAATCCAGATAGAAAAATGAATAGGGATTTTTTATACTCTCAATAATGAGTCCATGGTTGAAATTGGGAAGGGGAGTATCATGAGTTCGTAGTTTTCATTTATTATTTACTATACTTTATGCACAAATACTTATGATATATTCATAATTAATTTATATGGCGATAAACTGAAGACTCGTACATTATCTCTTTTGTGTTATGTATGGATAATTAAAAGTTAAATTAGAATAGTATTTTGATATGAATATTTATTTTATACATGTAAATTGATGATTAATACAATGAGATCGCAATCTTTGATATGATATTTCCATGCCTATTTTAATTTATCACATTTCAATTTTGTAATATGGTCATTTTCATGACTTAGTGATTCTTTATCTTTGTTCTTAGCTATGTGGAGCTCTTGAACGCTCTAATTATCCCAACATATTTGTTTTCATTCCACCTTTGAGTAAACTTTGTTATTTTTTTACGGGAACTCCTAGTTCTATTGTTGTTCGACGAGGAATTTTTATTAGAGCATATAGTTCTAATATTTCTATTATGTAACCATCACTCAGTGATATGAGTTGGTGCTCTTATAATTTAAATTTTACCCTTGGTCTACTGGTGAAGTTAAATGGTTCACAAAGAGCCCACCACGGATCAAGTCTTGCCGAGTGCAAGGCCCGACATCATAAGGGATGAGGCTGGGATCGTGCCCAAGAAAATTGGCAGCGTGGATGCTCCTCAGTCCTTGGCTCTAAGCTAAAGAGGCATGTGTGGGCCCGTATTGGGTTCCTAAACCCTCCATAAAAAAATTAAGTAAAGATATAGCTACCTGATATTTTTTAGTAAGTTAGAATCTAGTTGATCTAGTTTGTTACTCTTAGTTCTATTTTTCTACAAGTTTGTAATTAAAACTCTATTGTACTCCCCATTGGGTTTCATTTTAATGCAAGTTTGAAGATGTTTTTTTAGTTCTTGTGTTACAAGATCTCTCTGGAGATACAAAAGGGCTTGATCTCATAAAGAAATGTGATCTCATTTCAAGTTTATTATTTCTTTTCATGTTCATTAGAGTATAGTTTTTAGTACTTCATTTTCAACACTTTCAAAATTTCATAGATTAATAAGTATTCTATCTTTGTATTTTAGATTAAAAGAGCTTTTCCTTTCTGTATGTTTCAGTTATTTGTTGTTAGGTCATATTAGTTATGTTTAAGTATTAGTTTCATCTCTTTTATAAAAAATCTTTCTAGTAAATGTTAAATTAGATTGCAATGGTACAAATTAGACAAAAGTTTTATTTAGTTTGTCCATGTAATCTTATTTATGTTTCTGCATTGTGTGATCTTAAATTAAGTTGTGATCTTTACATTAATACGAGTGTAATATAGTTTTTTTTAATGCAAAGTAGAGTTAGAGTTTAATTTCAACAAGTGTGAAGTAGATTAAGTTTCATTTCTGCAATGTGCGGTAGAATAGATGATTTCATGAAATGTTATTATGAAGTTATATTCAGCCTAAGTCGAGTAATTAGGAAGTAGATTGAGTTAGTTGATAGGAGTGGAAATATATAAGCTATAGATTTAGAGTTAATACTTAGAATCCCATAGTTATAATACTTGTATGATAGCTTTTGACAAATCCTGTCCAAGAGATGCACAACAACTCTCACAATAAACCCCCCCCCCTCCAAAATTGAAAGCAACCTTATTGCATATAGCTTTAGAAACACCTAATTTGATAAATATAAATTAATTGATGTGAGTATTGTGACAATGATGACCACACCCATCAAGTAAAAAAATTAGAATCCTAAATACATTGTAGTACTCGTCAATCCAAAGTGACTCTTCAAGGAGCCACACCTAAATCTCTACCATTGAATCAATATAACCTCTTAGACCATTTGAGAAAAAATTGAGCACATATATCTATACTTGAGTTCTTATGCATATTTCCTACATATAGATTTGTGCTAAATAAATAATTCTAAGAAGCATTAGTACTTATAGACATAAATATTGACCAATTTTATGCCATTGTGGGACACATCTCCACCACATATAGCATCACATATACTGAAAAGGATATTCCACCTCATAAATAATTCTATAATGATCTTGTTTATTCGGAAGTCTTTGTAATAAATATAAGATCATATGAGTCTTAACGAATGAAGGAGTTGATTTAAATATTTGTATGTTAAAATTGTTAAAAGCATTTGGAATTTGGAGGATTATATAGATGTTACAAAAATTATTGTCATCAAGGCCTATGATGATGTAAAATGTCCCTTCAAAATAGTAGCTATACTACCTATCTGGATTGGCTCTGCAATGTATGAGACAACATGTCTAGTTTTGGACCTTGATCATGGATATAACTTGCTACTTGGTCACCCTTGGATTTAGGTTATGAAAACTATACACTCCATTATCCATCTATGCTTGAAATTCCCTTTTAATGGAGTTGAAACCATAATTTATGGTGACCCTGATCCCTTTCAATATTGCAACAACTTAAGAAGGAAAACTGCATACCAATTTCCTATATGTGTTGATGTTAGATCATTTACCTTATTTCCCTACATTAATATAAACCTCTCTACTAAGTCATATATTGCTTCCACTTCCAAATCTAAGATCAAGGTCCAAGTTTGTGATAAACGATGTGGTGGATATGACATTAGTGAATCCTTTTGCATTGGAAATTATTACCATTTCCCAAGTCTTGTTGGAGACCTCAACAAAAAGATCCAACTCCTTAAGTTGTTATGCAATGAAAACCCACTAATTTTACAAAATGGGGTGACCTAAAAAAGGAAGAAATTGAAGGGGTAATATCTTAATGGCTATATAAAGGTGAGGAAGAACAAAAAATTATCAAGATTCTCATAGAATGGTGTGGAAATGGATTTACCATCACGGAACAAAAATGATACAGTGGTCACAATGAGTCAGGAGCTTAAAAAAAGGTATCAAAGAGCCATACCAACCTAAGAAATTACCAAGTAATAAAGGACTGGGGTGTGGACCATTGGTAGTGCTTGGTCATAGTACAAATTCACCTACTAGTGATGATGTTAATGCTTCTAACCAAGTCAAGGTGTCAAATGAGGGTAGTCAAATAAAATTCCATGAATGGGAATGGGGATCCAATGCCACTTATGATGACAAACATATAACTGGCCATGCCTAGATTGAATGCTTTTTGGACTTGAATGATTTTCTTATCTTTACACAACTATCATTTATATTACTTTGCACACAGTGATAATAAATTCCATTTAGTTAACCTAGACCTTGTTGATTGAGACTAACAACAAGGACCATCAAGTTTGGATTCACTTGAAAATGACAAAGCTTTTGTTGGATTCATTGAACTTAGAGAAACTATTCCCTTCGGAGATCGTAAAGTAGGCTTTGCAAAAGACCTTGGCACTACAAAACACTTTAGAGAGTGTTTCAGTACTTCTAGTCACAATAATGTAAAAATTAAAAATATGTGTTTGAGTGAATATTGAAAGGCACTTTTAGACCCAGAAATAGTACAAATAAAGGATTTGTTTGAAGATGAAAACCTCCTTGAGGTTCTTGAGGATGAAATGGTTGAATCACTCCCCATTAGTCTAGATAAATCTTCTTTGTTCAATAAGAAGGTATATCAAATCAATTTGAATACACAAAAGGATCCTAAGATAATACATTTATGGAGCCCTTATACTAGAAGAGAAAAGGTATTTCATTGCATTCTTTAAGGAGAGACAAATAAACTTTGCATGATCTTATGTTCATATGTTTTGGTTTTATCTTGAGATTTATATCATCTCACAATCATTCTTGGAACTAAAATTATCAAGCAAAAGTTGAGAAAGATGCATCGCCAGATTTCTCTATTGGTAAAAGTGGAACTTCAAAAGTAATTATCTATGTTGGGTTCATTTGACCCATTGATTATGCAAAGTGGATTTCAAATCTAGTGCTTGTTAGTAAACCAGATTGGGATATTCACAAAAGCATGTATTTTAGAGATCTAAAAAAATATTGTCTGTGGGATGAATTTCCACTACTAAATACTTACATGATAGTAAATCTCATAGTAGGTTATGAGATTTTATCATTGATGGATGATTTTTGTGGTTATAACCGAATCAATATTACATCTGAAGATCAACCTAAGACTACTTTTACTTATCCTCGGGGATCTTATTTCTAGAATGTGATGCACTATGGTTTTAAGAATGCTAGGGATAATTATCAAAGAGCTATGACTACAATATTTTTTAACATGATGTGTACCCTTTTGGAAGACCATGTGGATGATCTTCTCTATTAAAAGAAAAGGAAACCTTGTTGTACTTGAAAAAATATTCACTTAGCTAGAGAAATATAAGGTCACATTCAACCATAAAAAGTGCATCTCTAGTGTCACATCAAGAAAACTACTCGGGTACATTATTTCATGTTGAGGCATTGAAGTTGATCCATTAAAATTCAAAACAATAATAAAAATACCTCCTACTAAATTGACTCAATTACATACCTTAAAAGAAAAGTTACAATTCATCAGAGAAGATTCATTGCTCAGTTAGCTAATAAATATCAACCATTTCAAAATCTACTTCATAAATGAGTCACATTTACATGGGATGTCAAGTGTTAAAATATTTTCAACAACTAAAGGATTATATAATGTCACTACTAGTTCTCACACCACCGATTGAAGGGAAACCATTACTCCTCTATATTTTGGCTGCAACATTAGCACTAGGGGATCTTTTAGCACAACATGAATACTCAAGGAAAGAAATAGATATGCATTATATTAGATAAACCTTGGTGGGGAATGAGCTTAATTACACACTTATTGAGTGAGCATGCTTTGCAATTTTTCTCTTTTCCCAAAAGCTTAGACATTACATGTTGAGTCATCAAACCAAACTTGTAGCTAAGATAAGCCCTCTAAAGTACCTGATGAATAAACAAACACTCACTAGAAGATTACCAAAATATGTAAAAATCTTCATTGAGTTTGACATTGAATATATGGTTTGAAAAGAAATCAAAGAACAAGTCATAGTGTACTAACTAGCAAATGCACTCACAATCTTGTTGTTCTATGAGGAATTTTTATTAGAACATATACTTCTAATATTTCTATTATGTAACCATCACTCATTGTTCTGATTTGTTGCTCTTATAATTTAAATTTCAAGTAAGGGTATATCTACCCAGTATTTCTCAGTAAGTTAGAAGATAGTTGAGCTAGTTTGTTACTCTTAGTTTTATTTTTCTGCAAGTTTGTAATTGAAACTCTATTGTACTCACCATTAAGTTTCATTTTAATGCAAGTTTGAAGATGTTTGTTTAGTTATTGTGTTGCAAGATCTCTCTATATGTAAAAAAGGGCTTGATCTCCTAAAGGAAGGTGATCCCATTTCAAGTTTATTATTTATTTTCATGTTCATTAAAGTGTTTTTTTTAGTACTTCTTTTTCAACACTTTCAAATTTTCACAGATTAATAATTATTCTATCTTTGCATTTTGTTTTTTGATCGGTAAAATTTGTATGTATTAATTCATAATAGAGGTTACAAAAAGAGATTACATTAGCTATCCAAATTAGAACATGCACCAGACCCAACAGCCATAGGGCGAAAACTCAACAAAGTCACTACAGACACAACAACCCACCAAAACTACAGACACAACCCAAAATTGCACAAGAGTGCTTACATCTGACAAAAACAAAAGAGATAGTATTACAAAAACTGAAACAAATCCTACTCACATCCTACCGAAACCACCCCAAGGCCTCTTCATAGGAGAAGTTGGGCATTTCCGTCACACTTGACGAAGCAGCACCAGGACCCGCCACCTTCCTACTCAGCTAGTGTCAGGGCATTGGTTGTCCTGACTCATCTACCATAGTTGTGGACTTTACTGGATTGGTCTTTTGTCATCTCTAGCCTCCAGCACCACTCACCCCTTTCTGTTCCTCCATTTTGTCCAGGAAATCTAGAACCATCACCCAACCCCGTCGTACTTCAGGCAGTCATACTGCCATTGGCTGAGTAGAACTCCATATGACCATTGGTTGAACATCCCCTAAGACACCACCAATCATACACCATGGGCTTCCCAGCATATGGAGACCCACCCTGATTTCTTCTCACTCCATTATCCCCTCCAGGCCTTCAGACCATTTTGCCACCAGACACTTCTTTGTCACCTTCAATATTTCTTCCTTCGTATTACCCACCAACAAACCCAACGCCAGAAAAAGGGAAGAAATGTCAAGATTTGTGTGAGTACACACATCTATTTTCAAAAATTCATCACCCAACAAGGTGGAAATTGCCTCCCAAAATTCAGAATCGTCAAAGCGAAACATATTTTTGAGCCTATGGACAGAGATAGAATCCCGAAAGGCCAAAAGTTGGTTTGGGGAACCTAGAGTGAAGTTGGCCTCCATGAATCGACCTTCACCACCTATGACACTCTGCAACTCGGCTCCAAACACCCCACACACCACAATGCCACCACTCTCTCGCAAGCCTTGCCTTGCAGGAATTTTGAATGGATTCCTTAACTCCCAAGCCTTTAATAAAAATAGGTTGTTCCTTGGTTTTTGCATCCCATCAAGCCATCAAAAAGGAAATCATGTCGTACATCTAGTAGTCACCTTTGTCTTAAATGGGATCCTCTACAATCCTCGAAGTGAAATGCATGCAAAGGATGACCAATCAGACCTGTCTCTGTACATCCCCAATCCAGCCCCAACATCATTCACCTTAATCCCTTTCCAAGGCCAATGTGCCACTTGTAATTTCACCCCATCCTCAGCCAAGCATGCCACCTCACCGAAAAGGTAGCCTCAAAAGTGGGAAAGCAACAAAACTCAAAAAAATTATTGCCAAATCCTGAACTCTACCTCCAAACACATAATTCCTCTTAGATTTACAACTGTCCTCATCACGTGCCATCAGATCAATCATTCTCATGTCATTAAATATTTTGATAGTCCTCCAAAAGTTCATTTTTGTCCTCAATAGGTCTCCTTACACCTATGTTAGATAATTTATCTACCATTTCATTGGCGTCCTGACAAACATGAACAATCTATGCCTCTAGAATATACCTGAGGATGCCCCTAATGGATCTAATGTATTGATTCAAATGTCACGCATCCATTTCTCCCTTCTTGATTCCATTGATCACTAGCATAGAGTCCCCTTCCAAGACCAGTCATTGAATACATAGATTTTTAACCAGCCGAATTGCACCAATTATTGCTTGACATTCAACAACATTGTTGGTTTCATCCGCTAATTGCATAGCTCCTAAAGCCAATATTTCCCGGTCTCATTCCTAACCACATAGCCAGCTCCCGAGGGACCTGGGTTCCCTTTTGAAGCCCCATAAAAGTTGATTTTGTTTCATCCCGAAGGGGGGAGCCCATTTAACTACTTTTTGCCCACCAGAAATAGGATTAGCCCTACAAGGCCCCTGAACATGCGTTCTATCTTTGCTTTTTGGGTTAAAAGATTTTTTCCTTTATGTGTGTTTCATTTAGTTGTAGTTAGATCATATTATTTATGTTTAAGTATTGGTTTCATCTCTTTTATAAAAATATCTGGTAAATGTTAAATTAGATTGCAATGGTACAGAGTAGACAAAAGTTTTATTGAGTTTGTCCATGGAAGCTTATTTACTTTTTCTGCATTGTGTGATTTTAGATTAAGTGTAATGTAATGCAAGCATAATATAGTTTGGTTTAATGAAAATTATAATTAAATTTTACTTTCAATAAGTGCAAATAGATTAAGTTTCAATTCTGCAATGTGTGGTAGAATATATGATTTCGTGAAATGTTCTTATGAAGTTATATTCAGTCTAAGTTGAGTAGTTAGGAAGTAGATTGTGTTAGCTGATATGAGTAGCAGTAGATAAGTTGTAGAGTTAGAGTTAGTACTTGGAATCTCATAGTTAGAATACTTGTATAATAGATTTTGACAAATCCTGACCAAGAGATGCACAACAGCTCTCATAATAAACCTCACTCCAAAATTGAAAACAACCTTATTGCATATAGCTTTAGAAACACCTAGTTTAATAAATATAAATTAAATGATGTGAGTGTTGTGACAATGATGACCTCACCCAACAACTAATAAAAATCAAAATCCTACATACATTATAGTACTTGTTAATCCAAAGTGTCACTTCAATGAGCCACACCTAAATCTCTACCATTGAGTCAATATAACCTCTTAGATCATTTGAGAAAAACTTGAACACATATATCTATACTTGATTTCTTACACATATTTTGATGCAGGAGCATCATGGGGTAGTTGGCAATCTTGTGTCACCATAAACATGTTTTGGTTTGATTTTTGTTTTAGTATTTAACTTGGTTGGAGACCTGAGGTGCTCGGTCACTTTGGTGGCAGTTCTTGGTTGGAAGATGTATTTCTTCACTGTTGGACTTGGTGACTAGACTCAGCGGTGCTCGGTGTTGCTATTTTTGGTGATATTTTATTCAGGGTACACTTCTCGATGATAGTTGCTTGGTGTGTATAGCTCGGTGGTGTTTGGTCAGTAGCATATTACTTGGTGGTGTTTGTTCGGTGGAGTTCCACTCGATTGTGTCTTTCACTGAGTGTTCTAGCTCTCGGCGTGCTTGTTTATCGACTGGTTGTTGGGGTTCACCAACTTGTGTTTATGGATTGGGTGGACATTGGAGATTACATCCATGATTTGAGGGGGTCATTGGGATCGTGCTGAGTTTCAAGGCATGCGGATTTGTGGCATTCGATCTTGTGTGGACCTAAATCTAGGTTGATGAGTTCTCATGTGTTTTGTTATTAATTGCAGCTAACTGGTGCATTTAATATCTGTTCATTGTAGAGTATATGGTTGACTAGGTCATTTAATTATTGTTTAAAAGATGACTTGTGGCAAGTGTGTATAAAAGAGTCTTCGTTGATGTTTAGAGGAGTCATACAGAGGCATGAAAAGATAGATAGAGGATAGTAGAGTAAGCTAATAAGTTGAAGGATTGTAAAGTTGCTACAGATAGTTATAAGTGGGTAGAAAGAAATTGTAGATTACTTGGTGTCTTGCGAGCACAAGTTCGGATCTGGTTTCTTCCACTTAGCTATAGGGTAGATTGATAAGGTTGGATCCTATGAGATCTTGTTGAATATGTTGATGTAATTGGCCCTAATCAGGAAGGCCTTACAACCTGACATGTTGCATGTAATTGGAATTTTGAGGTAATATAAAGTTGATTTTGATAAATCTTGTGTTGAGTTATTCTGCTGTGTGGTTCTTGTTGTTGGCTGCAAGTTTGGACAGTCCTTTATTGGATCCTCCGAGCTTGACTACATCAAGTGGTATCAGAGTTTTTGGTTTGTTTCTTATGGATTGTAGAGATATAGAACTTGATTGAGTACGAACTACCGAATGGAGGTTTCAAAATTTCCAGGAACATTGAGACCTAAGGATCTTATTGATTGGATCAGTGAGTTAGAAGACTACTTTGAGTTGGAAGATATTGAAGATCATCTTAGAGTAAGGTTGGCACAAACTAAGTTGAAGGGACATGTTGCCTTATGGTGGAAAGAGTTGTAGATGGCCCAAGAAGAAGAAGGTGAGATGAACATCAATCGATGGAGGTTGATGGTGGCAAAGCTAAAGGCTAAGTTCATTCATGCTGACTATGAACTTGAGTTATTTAAGAAATTGTAGAATCTAAAACAGAAGGAGATGATTGTGGAAGATTATACCGAGAAATTCTACAAGTTGACTATTTGGTCTGAGCATAGAGAAATTTCTAAAGAAAAGGTGGAGAGGTATGTTAATGGTTTAAAATTCAATATCCAAGATGAGATTGGTATGTTGAAGATTGAATCGATAGAAGATGCTTATCAGTATGCACTGAAGGCAGAAGATAAGTTGAAGAGAAGACATTATGGTAATTCCCGAGGGAGGGAGAAGCAGGAACATACGGTAAAGGATAAACCAAAATTTGAAGATGAACCAAAACCTGTTGAACCAAGGAGAAAGATAGGTAGAGGTGTATTCAGAGGTACTTGTTACAACTTTGGAGAAGAAGGACATCGGTCATTTGAATGTCCCCATGTAGATAATAAAATTGGTAGTCACTAAAATATTGTGGTGAATGAGGTTGTTGAGAATGAACCTGAGGTGGAAGGTGTGAGTCTTTTGCTTAGGAGAACCTTGCTGCCCTTGAAACAAGCTAATTCTTTTCAAAGGGAGAACTTGTTCAAGACTGTGTGCAAGTCTGGTGGTCAATGTTGTTAAGTGATTGTTGATGGAGGAAGTACTGACAACCTAGTTGCTGAAGAGATGGTTTAGAAACTTGGTTTGAAAAGGTTGAGACATCCTTTTCCTTATAGGACAAGTTGGTTACAAGATGGTCATGCAGTAGAGGTGAAAGAGCAGTGCATGATGAGTTTTTACATTGGTACCTGTAGAGATGAAGTATTATCTGACATTGTGGAGATGAGTTCTTGTCATATTTTACTCAGTAGGCCTTGGCAGTATGGTAGAGAGGCTATTCATTGTTAGAGTAGTTATATGTTAGCTAATAATTAAATCATTTAATTATTAGTTTATCATACTCTAGGCTTAAGTTTCACTTAGGCGCTTTATAATTCTTTAGGGTTTTAGCCTTTAGGGTTTCGTGTTTCCTTTTATAAGGATTCACTTCTTTCATTTCAGTAAGGAGATTGTATTGTAATTTCACTTTGTTAATAGAAGATTATTTCTGTCAACATGTTTTTGCAATCTCTGGCCTATTGGCCGCCATAGCCTTCTGTCTTCATTCTTGTAGCAGTCTTTGCATGCAGGTGTTCTTGGGAAGATTTGCAGTTCAGCAAATCTAATATGGTATCAGAGCCCGCCTGCAGCTGGCTGTTCGTTCTCTATTGAAGCACAGAGGGTTTGAAGTCTTCAGAGTTTTTTCTGATAGTTTTTAGTGTTTCTGGGGGGTTTTTTTTTCGGAGCTATTTGAGCAGAAACAGACTCTGCCATTGCGTCCAGAAGGCCCGGGAGAGTCGAAATACATATAAATTTTGACCATTTTAGTTACAGGAGCCTCTGAGAGTTTTTTCATGACCTTCCAGGGCCGTACGACACGTGGTTTGAGAAAAAAATTAAAAAACCTTTGGTTTTTAAGGTTTTTTGCGGTTTTAATACCGCGCACAGTGTTTTTGGGTTTGGCACAGCCGGCGCGCCACCGGTGCACCACCGCAGCCGGCTAGCGCCCGGCCTCCACATGCCGCTCCGCGGCCCCCTGCAACCCAGCAGCTCGGCGGCCCATCCCCTCCGGCGGTCCTGCGCTCCGCGGCCGCCCCTCCGTTCTCTGTGCCTCGACGCTGGACGCCCGCCTCCGCCATCGCCGCCCTGAGTGGCGCG
>MU226535.1:123713-179033 GCA_018584345.1 Thuja plicata
GGCGCTTTATAATTCTTTAGGGTTTTAGCCTTTAGGGTTTCGTGTTTCCTTTTATAAGGATTCACTTCTTTCATTTCAGTAAGGAGATTGTATTGTAATTTCACTTTGTTAATAGAAGATTATTTCTATCAACATGTTTTTGCAGTCTCTGGCCTATTGGCCGCCATAGCCTTCTGTCTTCATTCTTGTAGCAGTCTTTGCATGCAGGTGTTCTTGGGAAGATTTGCAGTTCAGCAAATCTAATATTCATGATTTTAAAATAAATTCCTTTACTATACTGAAAGATGGGCATAAGTCTATTTTGATTCCTTTGAAGGATGCAGAGCTCGGGAGGAGGAACTTGAGCATTGGTAGCAGATCTCAAGTGGTTGCAGTGGATGGTGTATGCATGAATGTGCAGAAATATAAAGACAAATCAACAAGTACTAGTGGTAAAAGGAAGCAGAAGAAGAATCAAGGGAAGAGTGTTTTAGTTGAGGACTTGGAAGACATGTATATCAAGAACCAGTTTGGGATCTATGTGTTGAATCCCAACATATGTTCATCCAGCTTCTGAGAACATATTTTCACACTTGGGGTGTCTGATGCAGGAGCATCCTAGGGTAGTTGGAAATCCTGTGTCACAAAAAAACATGTTTTGGTTTTATTTTTGTTTTAGTAGTTAACTTGGTTGGAGACTTGAGGTCCTCGGTCACTTTGGTGGCAGTTCTTGGTTGGAAGATGTATTGCTTCACTGTTGGACTCGGTGATTGGACTTGGTGGTGCTCGGTGTTTCTATTTTTGGTGATATTCTACTTGGGGTACACTGCTCGGTGATAGTTTCTCGGTAGCATATTACGTAGTGGTGTCTGTTCAGTGGAGTTCTGTTTGGTTGTGTCTTTCACCCAGTGGTCTGACTCTCGGTGTGCTTGTTTACCGACTGGTTGTTGGGGTTCACCGACTTGTGTTTATGGATTGGGCGGACATTGGAAATTACATCCATGATTTGAGGGGGTCATTGGGATCATGCTGAGTTCTGATGCATGTGGATTTGTGGCATTGGATCTTGTGTGGACCTAAATCTGGGTTGACGAGTTCTCCTATGTATTTTGTTATTAACTGCAGTTGACTAGTGCATTTAATATCTATTCATTGTAGAGTGTATGGCTGAATGGGTCATTTAATTATTGTTTATAAGCTGACTTGTGGCGAGTGTGTATAAAAGAGAGTCGATGTTGGTGTTTAGAGGAGTCAGACAAAGGCATAAAAATATAGATAGAGGATAGTAGAGTAAGCTAATAAGCCGAAGGATTGTAGAGTTGCTACAAATAGTTATAAGTGGGTAGACATAAATTGCATATTTCTTGGTGGCTTGCGAGCACAAGTTCAAATCTGGTTTCTTCCACTTAGCTATAGGGTAGATCGATAAGGTTAGATCCTGTGAGATCTTGTTGAATATGTTGATGTAATTGGCCCTAACCGGGAAGACCTTACAACCCAACATGTTGCATGTAATTGGAATTTTTAGGTAATATAAAGTTGATTTTGATATATCTTGTGTTGAGTTATTCAGTCATGTGGTTCTTGTTGTTGGCTACAAGTTTGGATAGTCCTTTATTGGATCCTTCGAGCTTGACTACATCATATTTCCTATGCACAAATTTGTGCTGAATAAAGAATTATAAGAAGCATTCATACTTATAGACATAAATTTTAACCAATTTTAGGCCATTGTAGGACACATCGCCACCACATATAGCACCGCATATATAAAAAAGGATATTCCACCTCATAAATAAGTCTCTAATTATCCTCTCTATTTGGAAGTCTTTGTAATAAATATACGATCATATAAGTCTTAACGAATGGAGGAGTTGACTTAAATCTTTGTACATTAAAATTGGTAAGAGCATTGGGATATTTTGAGGATGCTATAGATGTTACAAAAATGATTGTCATCAAGGGCTATGATGATGTAAAACATCCCTTCAAAACAATAGCTATACTACCTATCCAAATATGACCTGCAATGCATGAGACAACAAGTCTAGTTTTGGACCTTGATCTTGGATAGAACTTATTACTTGGTCACCCTTGGATTCATCTTATGAACACTATACACTTCATTATCCATATATGCCTTAAATTCCCTTTTAATTGAGTTGAAACCAAAATTTTGGTGACTTTGATCCCTTTCAGTATTGCAACAACTTAAGAAGGACAATTGCATACCAAGTTCCTATCAGTGCTAATGCTAGATCATTCACCTTATTTTCCTACATTAATATAAACATATCTGCTAAGTCATTTATTGCTTCCACTTCCAAATCTGAGATCAAGGTCCAAGTATGTGATAAAGGATGTGGTGGATATGACATTAGAGAGTCCTTTTGCATTGGGAAATTATTACCATTTCTTAAGTCTTATTGGAGACCTCAACAAAAATATCAAACTCCTTAAGTTGTTATGCAATGCAAACCCACTAATTTTACAAAATGGGGTGACCTAAGAAAGGAAAAATCTAAGGGGGCATATCTTAATGGCTCTATAAAGATGAGGAAGAACAAGAAATTGTCAAGCATCTCATAGACTGGTATGGAAATGGATTTTCCATCATGAAACAAAAATGA
Organism: Thuja plicata; assembly: GCA_018584345.1. Lineage (NCBI taxonomy): Eukaryota > Viridiplantae > Streptophyta > Pinopsida > Cupressales > Cupressaceae > Thuja > Thuja plicata. The sequence continues at coordinate 126,323 of MU226535.1, forward strand.
TACAGTGGTCACAATGACTAAGGATCTTAAAACAAGGTATCAAAGAGTCATACCAACCTAAGAAATTACCAAATAACAAAGGAATATGGTGTGGACCACTGGCAGTGCTTGGTCATTTTACAAAGTCAACTACTAGTGAGTATATTAATGCTTCTAACCAAGTCAAGGTGTCAAACGAGGGTAGTCAAACAAAATGCCATGAATGGGAATGGGGATCCAATGCCACTTATGAAGACAAAAATATAACTGGCCATGCCTAGATTGAATCCTTTTTGGACTTTAATGATTTTATTACCTTTACACAACTATCATTTCTATTGCTTTATACAAAGTGATAATAACTTCCCTTTAGTTCACCTAGATCTTAATGATTTAGACCAAAAAGGACCATCGAGTTTGGATTCACTTGAAGATGGAAAAGATATTGTTGAATTCATGGAAAATAGAGAAATTATACCCTTGGGAGATCGTAAAGAAGGCTTTGAAAAAGACCTTGGCACTGCAACACACTTTGGAGAGTGTTTCAATACTTCTAGTCAGAATAATGTGAAACTTAAAATAGTTCTTTGGGCAAATATTGAAAGGCACTTTTAGACCCCAAAATAGTAAAAATAAAGGGTTTATTTGAAGATGAAAACATCCTCGAGGTGCTTGAGGATGGACTACTTGAATCATTCCCCATTAATCAAGATAAATCCTCTTTGTTCATTGAGAAGACAAATCAAATCAATTTAAATACTTCTCAATGATATTATGTTTATGGTCGACCTACTAGAGGGATCACGATTCACATTTCATTGATTGGAATTAGATCCAGATGATTTGACTCATGACCTATTATCTGTAATACATTTTCTTTCTCATTGGGAAATGTAATCTTTCTATGCCAAGCTAATATTTGTGAAGGCTTTATAAGCTTAAGGATTTGTTCCTAAAGGGGCAACTCTCGTAAGATTATCTTGTTGTAGCTAAATGTTGAGTATTGTGTAAGGAACTCTAAATGTAAGCATTCCTGTATGCCTGACATGAATGACTGCATGTTTTAGATCCTTTGTATATGATTTTATAATAATAAAGAATACTTATCATGTATATCTATGTGTTGTTACTTGTTGTTTCTATTATGTGACTCATGCTGCAAGGATTGGACAGATCGTTTTGAGTTCCCTCCATGCTTGATTGTGCCAAGTGGTATCAGAGTGGGGTTTTTTATTTTTCCTAGGTAGATCATGACTCTTGAGATTATGAAGTCCTAGATTGATTTGTTGTGGGGTGGAAAAGAGAGTATCTGACCTGCAGTTGCAGAGGATTCATGGTTTACATAGAAAATGCTAGATGTGGAAGGAGAGATGAAAATCTAGTTGTGTTGGACATATTAAGGCAAATCTCAGCCAGATTAGAAGTTGTGGAGATAGATCAGAGGGGAGGTTGACATATTGAGGATTTAAGTGATGAAGAGGAAGAAAGGAATGAAGAAGTAGCCAAAGGAGGTGAAGAGCAAGATGAACCTAAACTTGAAAAAAGAGATGACCAGTTTATAAAAGCCTTGACTAGAGTGAATGCATGACCACATTTCAATCCACTTGATTATGATGATAAACTAGATTCACATGAATTGGTAGATTGGATTACTGAGATGGAAAAATAATTTTACTATGAAGGTATAGATGAAGATACGAAGGTAACGTATGCTTGTACAAAGTTAAAGGACATGAATCTTTATGGTGGGAACATTTTCAGATTGACAAGAAAAGAAGAGGTAAGGATAAAATCAAATCATGACATGGGATTATGAAAAAATTAAAAGCTAAATTTTTACCTCCTGATTACCAAGTAAGTTTGTTTAGGAAGTTTCAAAACCTAAAGAAAAAGGATCTTAGTGTGAAGGAGAATACTGGGGAATTTTATAGGTTGGATATTAGATCTAGTCATTCTAATGATGATGTTGAAAGAGTTGCAAGGTGCCTAAATGGTTTGAGGATGTCAATTCAAGATGAGATTAGTTTGGTGAAATTACAAAGTATAGAGGAAGCTTATCAATATGCTCTAAAAGTTGAAGAGAAGTTGAATAAGATGCATGCGCAAAGATAAAGAGAAAGAGGTGGAAGTTTTCAGAGAGGAAGAACCTTGAATGGTGGAAGTGTTAGGAATAATAGTCCACCAACACAAGTGAGAGAGGGGTTGAATTATTTGTGAGACAGATTATTAAACATTAAAATTTATAAACAAAACTTTCATCGAAATGATAACACAGTAAATGCCAACATAATAACACAATCCTTTGTTGTTGAGGAAACCCTGTTAATGGTAAAACCCCGATGGGAATTAGAACCCACAAATAATGTACTAAGAGTATAGTATCTCTGTTAAAAGATTTAGCCTTGTTAGGATCTTATTACAATGTTACAGTACACAGTTCCTGTTAAAGGACAAACCCTGTAAGGAGTCAAGAACAATGGTGGGATCACTACCCAGGAACACTGCCTAAAGAAGGTTAATGCCACACCAAAGGACTTATAGTACAAAACACAAGTGTATATAGAAATTATACAATCCGATGAACTGTCTGATAGCAACTGTATTTGCTTGGTCATTTCCAATGAAGTAATATAATCATATCCTATGCTCTACATCTAGCAGTCAATCAAGCTCACAGCTTCCACACTTCTCTATCTCTATCAATCACCTTCTCTTCGTGCACACACACACACACACACACACACACACACACACACACACACACACACACACACACACACAAAGAGATATATATAGAGAGAGAGAGATACACACAAACCTTTGCAAAAGAAAAGATATCTCATATATACCCTATTACAATAATTGATTAGGTCGGCCAATTAAGCTTTCCCTATATACAAATAATTATTTAACCCCTTGTTAAGATACACATGGTACCTATAACAAGTATACATCAATTAAAATACATCAAATATAATCCAAGATCCGTAATCCACGCTCACAATCCACAATACACCCTACATCACTAAAGTTGACCCTAAATAGGTCTCCTCTAGAATACATGCCACAACTGACATCGTCAATAATCATATGACTTGCGACCCATAAAATACATTCCTAAACATGTCTTTTGTCATCCCTTAAGCTCGCATAGCCTGAATCATCATCGCCTGTAAGATATATGTCTCAAAACATAGAGACTCGCTCTATCAATCATCACTGTCACAGTCCAGTAACCAGTCTTCACCAAAACATTTGTAACTCATCCAATATGAAATATTAATCCAAGTGACCTTAGAAATAAGATCAAAATTTCATCCAATATGAAATATTAATCCAAGTGACCTTAGAAATAAGATCAACATACATCCTTCTATGTATCCCCATCTTTGCTCATTCTGATTCATTAGTACACTTCTGTCAGTCATCATATCCAGTATGTTCTTCCTCCATAGAAACATATGTTGACATTATTGACAAAACATGAATGCCAAAAACATCAGTAGTATCCAATTCCAACATAATCCAACAATCTCCCCTTTGGAAGTGATGGAAACATATGTGGAAATCCATCAACCCAAAAGTACTCTCTCTCAATATAATCTTCTCGATATCCTCAACACAACTCTCCCTAAAATAACAGGGATTTTCTCATAGAATCTCTCCCCCTTTAACAACAATGCCAAAGGGTGCCATAACTCATCATATTTCTTCTCCAAGGTGTAACTTTTTCAAATCTTCATGTCTATAACAACCAAGTGCAAAATCATCCAAATATGTATTGTAGTGTTCCTACGATCACTCCGCCTGAGGAGTAGATCTATACACCAAGTCTAGAAAATGATATAACTCTGAAAGACACTAGAATGATGCATTACTACATCAATTAATTACCATAGGGAGGGCTCTCACCCTAAGCATGCTTTTGAGATACTTAAAATCATCTTTTGGCAAAGGTTTTGTAATATATATGTTATTTGTTCCTTTGTGCTAACATACTCCAATCTGATCTCCTTCTCTGCTACCTTGTCTCTTAAGAAATGATACTTAATAGAAATATGTTTAGTCTTTGAATACATTACAAGATTCTTTGACATATTCACTGTGCTAGTGTTATCATAATGGATAACCACTGGCTCTTCAAAAATTATTCCAATGACCTTCAACATTTGTTTCATCCAAACAACTTGTGTATAATTTATAGCAGTAACAACATACTCAGATTCAACAGTAGACTGAGCTATACAATCTTGTTTCTTACTTAACCATGAAACCAACCTTTTTCCAAGGAAAAATGCTCCTCCACTTGTACTCTTTCTATCATCCACACTACTTGCCCAATCAACATTAGTATAAGCATGTAAAATAAAGTCATCATATTTTTCATACCATAATCCATACTCTATTGTCCCTTTCAAGTATCTAAAAATTCTTTTCACAATAGCAAGGTGTGTCTCTTTAGGATCTGATTGATATCTTGCCACAATTCCAACTACATTGGAAATATCTGGTCTAGTGTGAGTTAGATATTGTAGACCTCCAATCATTGATTTGTACTTTGTCTTAATAACACTCTGAGTTTCATCATTATTAGTAAGTTTATAACCAGTCACCATAGGTTTCCCAACAGGTTTACAATTTTCCATTCCAAATTTCTTCAACATTTCCTTAAGATACTTGGTCTGAGATATTTGTTCTAATTAATTTGCAAACCAAGGAAAAATTTCATCTCACCAATCATTGACATTTCAAATTCACTTTCAATCTCTTTAGAGAAATTTTTACTCATTTCATTATTACCTCCAAAAATGATATCATCAACAAAAAATTCTATGATTAGAATTCCATCTTCACCAGTTCTTAAGTATAAATTATTGTCTACATTACCTTTTCTGAAACCAAGATGAAGTAGATACTTGTCTAGTCTTGCATACCATGCTCTCGGTGCTTGTTTAAGTCCATACAATGCTTTCTTCAACTTACAAACCATATCTTCATCTTCTATGAAAGGAAATCCATCAGGTTGCTCTATGTATAACGCTTCCTCCAAATCTCCATTCAAAAATGTAGATTTCACATCCATCTGATATACCTTAAAGTCTTTATGTGCAACATAAGCAAGAAATAATTTCACTGCTTCTAACCTGGCAACAAGAGAAAATGTCTCTTCAAAGTCTATGCCTTCTTGTTGCGAGTAGCCTTTACAAACCAGTCTTGCCTTATTTCTTACAATTGTTCCTTCCTCATCCATTTTGTTTCTGAAAACCCATTTAGTTCCTATCACATTCTTGTGTTTAGGCCTTGGAACTAATTCCCAAGTGTTGTTTTTATTTATATGTTCTAATTCTTCTTGCATAGCTTTATTCCAAGATTCATCTCTACATGCCTTATATTTCTCTCTTAGATATGTAACCCACATCATCCTAGAAAAGTCATCAACAAAAAGTATGAAATACCTTTCACCGTAGTAAGATCTTTTTCTTGTAGGACCACATAGATATCTATGTACCAAATCCAACTTCCCTTTTGCAGAGTAAGATTTGCTTTTAAAACTGCTTCTAGTCTACTTCCCCATAACACAATCTCTACGCGTAAGATTTGATTTTAAAAATGCTTCTAGTCTGCTTCCTCATAACACACTCTCTACACCTAGTGTTAGATGGTTTCACAATCCTACATAGATCTCTTACTACATTAGTCATACTTGCCTTCACAATATTATCAAAGTTAACATGACAAAATCTTCTATGCCATAACCAACTATAATCAACTTTCGTAATAAAACAAGAAGCCTAAGATGTATTCAATTCAAATACATTACCTCTAGATTTAGTACAAGATACGATCAAGTCTCGTGACTTAATTCTGATAGAAAATTTCCCATCAATGAATCTCAATTGATGCCCGTTCAGGGGCTTTGTAGGGTTAAACCTATTGTTGGCAACCCAATCAAATCCAAATGTCTCCCACCTCCTCAGAGTTGGATCAAATTCAACTTTGACTAAGCATCAAAAGGGAATCCAGGCCCTTCAGGAGCAGGCTATGTGGCAAGAAATGAGCATGGAGACATTGTGGCTTTGGGTGCTTCTCTCTTGTTAGATGACACCAACAACGTTGTAGAATGCCAAGTGGCACTAGGAGAAGTTCGTATGGCAATAACCCTTGGGGTGCATAAATTAATCCTGGAAGGGGATTCTTTGTTGGTCATCAACGGGATCAAAAAAGGTGAAATGGATGTGTGGCATCTAAACCTATACATTCGCAGTATACAAGCCTTACTTAGTAGGATCCCGAAGGTCCAGATTTCCCACATACATTGGGAAGCCAATGATTTGGCAGATTTACTCTCAAATATAGGAGTAAGGAGACCAAGTAATGAAAATAAAGAATTCATGGAAGATTTTATTTTAAAATTGAATGGGAATAGATGACACCATTAGAGTTTTATCAGGACTTTAAAAACACCAATTTTTATGATAATGGGGGTGCAGACAGAGATCATAAGGAGATCTTGTGTACTTCAATCTCCCAAGTGTGGATGAGCACAAGTGGCTTCAACAACATGCTCGGGGCAAGGCATCACAAGAAGACAAGTGGAAATGCTCAGTTTTGCATGAGGCTGATTTGATGGAATGATATTTTTGGAAACATGCCACAATGAATAATATGTACTTCCCTCCCCTCTTGTACAAGGTCGATGGAAATATCAAGACGCTCCCATGATTTATCGATACAAAGACCATTAAATGTGACAGTCTTCTTAGGGATGTTACCAGAGGAACACCCCTCTTTAAAGTGAGAAGGTTGGGAGCAATCTGCACCACAATAGAAGCGAAAGCCGAGAGCAAAGAAGAAGTTTTTTATTTTGTGAAGGGAGGATGAGTTTCTTTCACAACTTGGTGGGTGGCACTGGTACCAATGGAGGCCAACTTCTTGCTTGATTCTCTAAACTAGCTCCCTTCTTTCAGGGATGATATTACTGCACAACGGCTTGGCAACGTCTTTAGGTTTGACAACCTAGAGTTTTTGGAGGCAGTGTCAACAATTTTCAGAGAAGAATTCCTCAACTTTGAAGCAAGGCCGCAAACCAACTTGGACATATCTTCTCTCTTCCTTGCCTTGGGACACATGGTAGGGAATAAGAAGATAGAAATCCTCTTTGTGGCGAAGTAATGCCTGGAACCCAAGTGGTCGGGTGACATGGAGGGAATTGTGAACCGTGCAATGTTGGGAGTGGGTCTCAGGATGACGCATGCTCCATGGCATTTGATTGGTCATAGACCAGGAGTGGTGCAACCCCTAATGGTATGGATCTCATCATAACCCATGGAGGTGTGACTCTCGGAGGTTAGACGCGGTTGGGTAATGAAACATGACTTCCTGGAGAAGATGGAGGAGCGCCAAGCACATGGAAAACTGGAAAAAGCAAAGAGACAAAAGGTCACCCTGGTGAAATCAACAACTCCAATCAACAACATGGGCAGGTGTTAACCATGTTGTCAACTACAGAAGAAGGAGTTAGCTAAAGGTGTATAGGCGACAGGGTATAGAGCCATACCAAATTTCTCCTGGGAGGAAGCGCATGGATGGTTCCAGTAGGGAAGGTGTTGAAGTTTTTTGTGTTTTTTTTTGCTTTGAAAACTAGGAAGATGTATTGGTTAGATTTTTCTAAGCACAAGGTGCATGATGGGAATGAGAAAAAATTAGTTTTTTGGGTAGCAACGTTTATGCTGATCTAGGTGTTGATGGATGGTTTTTGGTGTTTTTTGCATTAAGGAAGATCATTACAACCTTTTCTGAAATCTCTTGTAATCTGGAATATTATCAATACAAAATTCATATTTAGCGATAAAAAAAAAATCTCAATTGATAACCCTTGTCCACTAGCTGTCCAACACTCAACAAATAATGTTTAAGTCTGTCAACAAGCAATACATTATCAGTATTAGGTTTTCCATCCAAAGAAATAGATCCAACACCAATGATAAGCTTAGGAGTGTTGTCACCAAATCTTACAACACCACCATCATATCTTTTCATATTAACAAACTTATTTTTATCTCCAGTCATATGATGTGAACAACCACTGTCTATAACCTATTCAAATTTCTTTTCAACAAGAGATACTAAGGCTCTTTCTTCGTGTACAGGTTCATCATCCTTAATAGTAATAAATCCAATCTCATCATAGTCAATAACTTCATCATCAGAAACACCTTCACTAGCACAATAACATTCCTTGTCCTTTGAATACTTAGATTTAGAAAACTTAGGTTTATGCTTTGGAACCCTTGTAGGACATCGAGATGCAAAATGACCTATCTTGTTGCATGAAAAACATTTCAAAGGTAACTTTCCTTCAAATTTACCCTTACCTCTATTTTCTCTTCTAGCGATCAGGGCCACATCTTCATCTAGCTTTATTTATTCTTCTTGTATCTATTCCCATTCATCAACATTTTCTCCAAGTTCTTCTCTCGAGTCACTATTGTCGGTGCTCGCAATTCCTGATAAGGTCTTTTTGTTTCTATTGCTGGTGCTCACAATTCCAATTTTTCCATGTAAAAAAAAATTGGGAAAAAAATCTGCCTCAATTTTCACACCACCTCAGTTTCTATGTCACTGATGTCAGCAGTCATAGGTCTGAGACCTTGGTTAAATTTGACGGCCACCAAACCATCATACAACTTGCCCTTTTTTTCTTAAAAAGTAGCTTTCAATTTCTTGGCCATATTTGGAGCAAACGAAGGCCGATTTTTTATTTCCTTATATCGCTGGAAAGCTCTTTCTGAGATGCACACTTTTTTGGAGGTTAGATTTTCTTATTTTTCCATCTTGAAGGTTTATTTTCCAGTCAAATTTAGTGTTCTATTTTGCACTCTAGTCACTATATCTTTCTTCTCCGAACTCCATTTTTTGACTTCCGCATGGCGTCGGAAAGCTGGTTTCATTCTCTTTCTTTTTGTATTGGTCTCCCACCCAAAATTTTCTCCATGTATATTTTATTCAATTTTTTTCTTTATGGCATTCTGGTGGATATCTTGGATGTTTCAGGTCCTGGGATCATTTCCTTTTCTGAATATTATATACATATTTTTCTGTAGCATTTATTTTTTTGCAAACGCACTAAGATAAAGTGCCATCTGATGCATGCTTGGGATCTTGCACATTTTGTGCCAGTTTATACTCACACTATATTATAAAGTGTCATTGGGGGGTTTGATGTTTGCCTTGTTTTCCATCTACCTTTGTCAAGTGAGTGTTCATTCCACAACATTAGCCTCGTTATGTGTGTCTAGTGAGTGTTCCTTCCACGACACCATCCTTTATATGTGTTTGTACGTTCTTCATCATACAACGTTTCTTGGCAGTCTATTTTAGTGTACCTATCATGCCTCTCCCTGCTCAGCATTATGGGGGTATCTCTTGTTGGTTCTAATTCTTCCTTGGTTCGATGGAGTGATCTATGTATTTAGTATTTGTTCCTATTTACTAGGCAAATGCAGTGGCTGGTACCTATGCATTTTAGTGAGATAGATCATTTACCATATGGAAACTCTTCTTTCATTCTTGTTTTGGAGGCATTCTTCCATATTCGATTGATCATCTCTTCAGGCTTTGTTTACAGTCTTCTCTACCTGATCATGTTCTATTACAGTGGAGTTTCCATCTTTTTTTTTTTGACAGTGTTTGCAGCTTCATGCTTCAAAGGTGTTCTACATGTTCTTTCTTTGTTCCTATTTTCTAGGACATTATCTAGTTTGGAGGCTTCTTCAGTCCTTCACTAGGATTCATCTCTTTTGGAGATGATTTTTTCCCACCAGGTTTTCTCCTTTTCTCCTCTTTATAGATTTTTTTTTGTACTTGGGTACATGATCAGGCCTTGTTGTCGGGACCCATTTCCTGATTTCAGTTGTTGTTTCTAGGTTTTTATCTTCTCCCTAAGTTTATCTTAAGGGGGAGTGTTAGAGTAATAAAGTGATTCCACTTATTAATTAAATCATATTGATCTAATTATTAAGTCATTACTTATCTCTATTTCACTTAAGCTAAACTTTAGGAATATAATAATTAATTATTTTATTAATTATTATTATGCAACCTATATTTTTCCCCTTCAGGGTTTCCCTTTTAGGATTTTGATCACCTTCATAAGGTTTGATCTCTTTGTATTTTGTATTCCCTCTCTGAATAAATATTTTGTCTTTCAGAACTTTTTTTGTCTCCAAACTTTGCTTTTGTAATAGGGTATTTTGCATGCAGATGATCTTGGCTTATGAATTCTTTCAATTCTAACAAGTTTCCCAATCAATATCTCTCTATTGAATTTTGGTTTCAAATGTATAATCTCTTCTATAGCTTTTACTTTGGTTATGTATGTAGGTTTTAGGGATCTAGGAATCTTCGCAATCACTTCTTCCTCACTGTAAGTACCTGTATAGTTCTTGATGCCAATAACAACTTCAATAATTCTCTATGAATAAGCTCTAATGTTATCATCATCTCTCATTTTCAATGTTTCCATCTTTGCCTTCTAGTTATGTAACTTCTTCTGCTTTGTAAACTTATCTCCTTCATACCGTGCTTCTAATCTTGTCCAAATTTCATGTGCAGAAGCTAAATCTTTTACCTCTATGAATTGAAATTCAGAAAGTGTGTTGATCAATGATCCCCTTACAACCATGTCACATGAAAATAAATTCTTTTCATCTTCAGTAGATTTATCCAGTTTATCCTCAACTTTCATATGTTCCTTTCTTTTAGTAATCATCCAGTAGTCAATTCCCAAACATAGCAAATGTGTTCTCATCTTGTTCTTCCAACTGTCAAAGTTTTAAGGATCAAGCTTCAGACTATCCTTCCTATAGTAAGTCATCTTCAGGATCACCTCAAGCTGTTAAGATTTCTCTCTAAGGACCAGTAGCTCTAATACCAATTGTTAGGAATGATAGTCCACCAACATAACTAAGAGGGGGGTGAATCAGTTGTGAGAAAAATTATTAAACATTAAAATTTATAAACAAAACTTTCATCCAATTGATAACACAGTAAATTCCAACATAATAACACAATCCTTTGTTGTTGAGGAAACCCTGTTAAAGGTAAAACCCCAGTGGGAATTAGCACCCACAAATAATGTACTGAGAGTATAGTATCCTTGTTAAAAGGTTTAGCCCTGTTAGGAGCTTATTACAACATTACAGTACATAGTCCTTGTTAAAGGATAGACCATGTTAGGAGTCAAGAAAAATGGTGGGCTCACTGCCAAGGCACAGTTCCTAAAGAAGGTTAATGCCACCCTCTAAGACTTACAGTCTAAATGGTGCGGGAGCACACCTAACTCAAACCCCTAGCTCTTTATTTCTGGCATGTACTAACTCTAGCCAAGTCAGGAGAGTGTGTGTGGACCTTAGAAGGTCATTTGTTTTATTTCCCTAAGATGGATATGACTAGATCAATCCATGTCTAGATAGGTTGCTTAGTTGGTTTCTTTTAGTTGTGTGTGTGAGGTAGTTTGAAAGCCTTGGGAAATCCAACCAAGGCATCAGGAACTTTGGATAAGCTTCTTAGCAACACTGCAGCTCAGCCAACACTAGTGCCTAGTAGCTCGGCCAACACTGGTGCCTAGCAGCTCAGCCAACATTGGTGCCTAGCAGCTTGGCCAACACTGGAGCTGGGTTTACATTACTATTGCTCGGTAAAGTCAGTCGTAACGACCCGTGAAAAGTAGATCTTGTCTTTTATGGATAGTATGGTCAGTTGTAATGGTTCCTGAAGAGATTCTTGTGAATATGTGGGTAGTTAGGGTTGTTTCCAATGAGAGGATGGTTGTTAATAACATCCCAAGCCTTCATTTTAGAGATCGAGAGAGTAGATATTGGAGAAGAGGAGAAGCTACAATAAATTTAGAGATTTGCAGATTATTGTACTGTTTTGTTTTGTTTCCAGTAATGAGAAGTTGCAGACTGTGTGTTTAGTGGATATCAAGTTTCTTTGTGGTTCCTTTTGCATGCAAGTGGATTAGTTACTTTATTTTTTGTTTTGCAAGTTATTAAATCTTCACCCGTTCTAGGTTGTAAACAGTAATGGCCCCTTGAGATTCCTGAATCCATGGTGAGAATCATGTGTTGGAATGGAACTTGAGAGGAGCCCTTGTACATAGTTTCCTTTTTTTTGTGGGAGAAGCAACAACAAAGAGTCTGGAGATCTTACCCTAGGCGATCTTGGTAATAGTCCAACTAGGGAAGAGAATGAAAGCAAGGTTCAGAAAACATTGAATAAGTGATTAGAATGAATCTATTTGTGTAGGTTCAACAAGAAGAAGATGAAAAACATTTCGATGGGGGACTGAGTCTTGAAGAGGAGGTAAAGTTGAGAGTGACTTACCTTAGTTTAGGGTTGTGAACACCCTAAGAGATCTAGCAGAAAGATCTTAGAATAGAGCCAAGTTGGTTCTATAGCAGCAACAAGAGTTTTGTCCACATCACCGAAACACAAGTGTATATAGAAAATATACAATATAGTGAATTGTCTGATAGTAACTATCTTTGCTTTGTCAATTCCAATGAATTACAATAATTATATCCTCTTCTCTACATCTAGCAGAAAATCAAGCTCAAAACTTCCACACTTCTCTCTCTCTCTCTCTCTCTCTCTCTCTCTCTCTCTCTCTCTCTCTCTCACACACACACACACACACACACACAGATGTAAATCCCAGGTCCAGTTGTTACCGACAGTCAGCTTGACTGTGCTCTAAGTTCTCTTGCACAGACCTTATAGGGTATTATTTCACCCTAGCTTGAGGAAGTCACTAAGATCTTTACCTCAAGTTCCCTAGACCAAGCTTACACCGTAAAGCTACTATTTCATGCTATAAAACCCATTTTGATAGGTTCATTCCCCATGCTAAACTGACGGGTTCAACCTGAAAAAAAAAAATAGTACCCACTGCACAAGGAATCCATTAAATATGTTCTTTCTTATTCACAAGAACTAAACTATTATAGGATGATATGATCTGTGTCTATCTCCTTCTCTAATCTATCTATATCCAACTATATCTCAACTACAAAAACTTTTTAGCTATATATACATCCATCAAATTATCTGATACTCATGGACAACTTCAACCACCCTGTAAAGGTGGCCAAACAGAGCAATAAATGACCCTTCCAGAATAGGAATAGGTGTCCCTGATCCTTTCAAGCAAAAACAACATATAAAGAGTCGTTGAAAATGACCCAGCTGGTCACAAATGTCACATCCTACATTTCCTAGGTCGTTAACCGACATTACCGAGTGCCAAAGTTGACTTTATTGAACAGTAAAAACATCGTCGATTTCCAACCCCGAGCATTATATCACAAACCTGACAAAAAACATAGTTGCCGACGGTCATCACCAACAAGCATCACCGACGAACACTACCAACTAGCATCGCTGACGAACAAAAACCAACAAGCATCGCCGATGAATAGAAACCAACAAGCATTGCTGACGAACAAGCATCGCCAATGAACAGAAACCAACAAGCATCGCCGACGGACAGTAGCTTGACTTCTTACTTAGAAATGTTCCTAACTTTAGGTGCTCCTACACCATACTCCCCAAACAAAAAGAAATCAACTTCCAGGTGATTGGAGTAAGTCAGGATTGATGCCTAACTTCTTAAAATTGGTTTCCTGTACCCATGTAGCCTCTGAATCAGCTTTGCCTTTCCATTTGACCAGATGTTCCATATAGGTTTGTCGTCTAGTCTGCTTGGCAACTCTTGAATTTAGGACTATGTCTGCCTTCAGTTGGGGTATAACAGGAAGTTTAAGCACTTTGAGATCCTCAGTATCTCCTGTGAGATTAGAATCTCCTTCAGGAATTGGACCTTTATAGGATACCAAATCAGCCACATTGAAAATAGGAGATAATCCTATGTTGGTAGGAAGATCAACTTTATAAGCATTAGACCCATATTTTTCCAATATTGCATTAGGGCCTATCTTCCTCATCTGAAGTTTACTTGGAACTCCTTTCTGCGAGCTTGCCTTGTTGAGGTGCACCATGACCAAAACTCCAACCTGAAATTGAAAATCTCTTTTCCTTGCATCTACCTTCTGCTTGATATGAGTGGTACTCTCTATCAATGCTGCTTTAAATGAGTCATGGACCTCCTTCATGAATTGAGAAAAATCTTCAGCATACTCACTCCTCTTTGTATTTCCACCAAGATCCCTTAATTCACAGATACCCCTCAGATGAATCCCATACACAATTTCAAAAGGGCTCTTGCCCGTGGACCTATTAACTGTATCATTATAGGCAAATTCTGCTTGAGTAAGTAACTGATCCCATGATTGTCCATGCTCCTTGGTAAGGCATCTCAAAAGATTACCTAAGCTCTGGTTCACCACTTTAGTCTGACCATTGGTTTGTGGATGGTAGGTTGAGCTAAAAGAAAGATTTGTACCAAGCTTTTGCCATAAAGTTTTCCAAAAATGACTCATAAACTTGGATTCTCTATCAGATACAATACTCAGAGGTAATCCATGTATCCGGACTACTTCTCTAAAGAATAGATTGGCTATGTAACAAGCATCATGTGTGGTTTTGCATGGTACAAAATGAGCCATCTTGTTGAACCTGTCAACAATTACAAAGATGTTGTCCATTCCTTGCTTGGTCTTTGGTAACCCAACAACAAAATCCATACTAAGGCATTCCCATGGTCTATTTTGGATAGGAAGGGGCTGATACAACCCTATATTGGATGAAGTCCCTTTTGCCTTCTGACAAACCAAACAAGTCTCTACATACTTGTGGATGTCCCGATTCATTCTTGGCCAATAGTAGTACCTCTTGACCAATTCCAAGGTCTTATTCAATCCAAAATGTCCACTTAAGGAACCATTATGCTTTTCATGTACTAGATTCTCTCTCAAGGAACCTCTTGGTACACAAAGTTTTCCTCCCTTAAATAGAAGACCTTATTGAAGAGTATACTCTGAATATTCACTATGAAAATGATTTTGATACTCTTGACATACCTTGTATGCTGCTGCAAAATCTTCATCGGCTGGATACAAATCTTTGAAAATTTCAATGTCAATGCTTTGTAGTTGAACTTCTTGCACTGTGAGTAACCTTCTACTCAATGCATTTGCCACCTTATTATGTACTCCCTTCTTATGATTTATTGTGAAGGTGAAGGCTTGGATGTATTTCACCCATTTCATATGCTTGTGACTTAGTTTATCTTGTGAACTTAGAAAACTCAAAGCCTGATTGTCGATAAAGACAACAAATTCTTTAGGAAGTAGATAATGTCTCAATTTCCTTAGTGCTTGCACTAATGCATATAATTCCAAATCATACGAGGAATACTTCTTCTTCGCATCACTGAGTTTCTCACTATGAAAAGCTACAGGTTTTCCTTCTTGACTCAATACTACACCGACAACAATATTACAAGCGTCACATTCCACAGTAAACAATTTGTCAAAACTAGGAAGTGCCAAAATTGGTTGAGTCGCTATTCTCTTCTTCAGATGCGCAAATCCTTCATCAGCCTACTCATTCCATTGGAACTTGGCTTTCATACCTCCTTTGATGGTATCTAAAATAGGTGCACTAATCTCACTGAATTGTTTGATGAATTTTCGGTAGAACTGTGCCAAACCATGGAAGCTTCTTACCTCCGTAGCTGATCTTGGTGTAGGCCAATTCAATATTTCTTCCACCTTGCTTACATCCATCTTCAAGTTACCTTTTACGATAATAAAACTGAGATATACCAATTCTTGCTTCATGAATTCACTCTTTTCCAAGTTGATTGTCAACTTTTCTTCATGCAATCTCTGTATTACCAATTGCAAATGTCTAAGCTGATCCTCTTTTGTCCTACTAAACACTAGGATGTCATCTAAGTACACTACAACCCATTTTCCAATGTAGTCCTTCAAAACCTCATTCATTAATTTCATAAATGTGTTTGGGGCGTTTGACAACTCAAAAGGCATAACTAGCCATTCATACAATCCTTCAATAGTCTTAAAAGTAGTCTTCCACTCATCTCCCCCTTTAATTCTTATCTCATGGTATCCACTCTTAAGATCTATCTTGGAGTAATATCTAGCTCCACCAAGACAATCCATCAAATCTTATATCCTTGGTATTGGAAACCTATACCAGATAGTTATCTTGTTTATGGCCCTGGAATCAGTACACAACCTCCAAGTACCATCTTTCTTCGGGGCTAAGATAGTGGAAACAACACAAGGAATTATGCTCTCTCTAATCAACCCTTGGTCAATTAGTTCCTGGATTTTGTTAGAAATCTCTGCATTTTGTTGTGGAGTCATCTTATAAGCAGCCTTATTTGGAAGTGAGGCTCCAGGAATGAGGTCAATTTGATGACTAATGGATCTATCAGGTGGTAGGGTAGCTGGTTGACCATTACTAACTATAGCCTGATATCGAGTTAATGACCTTTGGATTTCTAAAGGCAACTCTTCTCTTTCATTACTCTTCTCACTTTTTGGTTTTAGAACCAAAGTAAAGCCTACTCCATCTTCTTCCAATGTTTTTAGGAATTCTTTTTCACCGACCACCAGTAGGTTGGGACCTCTTTTTATTTCCTTTTCTTCTTCCAAGATTGACTAGACCCTAAAAGTCATTCCATCCTTCTTGAAGGAATAGGAATTCTCTACTCCGTTGTGGACTGCACATCGGTCATACTGCCAAGGTCTACCTAATAGCAGATGACATGCATCCATGGGTAGGATATCACACAAAATTATCCAATCTTGTTCATTGACTATTACATGTTGATCTATATTCAACCAAGTAATTTTATAAGGATTAGTGTGAGGAATCCCTGTCAACTTTAACTTCTTAATAGCTTCTAAAGAAACAATATTATCAGTAGATCTTGAATCTATGATAACTTTACAGGCCTTACCGAGTATTTTGTAATTGACTCAAAACAGAGATCTTCTTTGGCTTGGCTCTTCTTTGACGGGCTCTTTTAGGAGTGTTCTCTTAACCATCAAATCCTCTCCCATCTATGATCCTATGGGGATATCTAAAGTCTTGTTTCTAGAAGACTCTTCTTGCACATAGTTATCTCTTTTCTCTCCTCCTTGGGAAGTAGAGCTCCTTGCAGGACACCGATATGCAGGATGCCCAAGTTGCTGACAATTATAGCACTTCATAGAAGATAAATAAGATCCTCTTCCTTGGCCATCAGTCCTTCCTCTTGAACTATTACTCGGGCCTCTTCCTCTGTTGTAACCACCTCTAGTGTTACTGGATTCTCCCTGATTCTCGGCGAGTTTATTCTCACTCTAATTCTTAGCTTTGGGATTTCTTCCTCCATATCCTCCTCTATGACCTCTATTGTCTCTTCCTCTACCTCTACTGTTTGAGTCCTGTTTCTTTTTGAACTTATCTTCCACTTTAAGGGCTAATTGATAGCATTGGTGGATAGTCTTGGGGCTTAAGAGACTAATTTATTCTTGAATGCTCCATTTAAGGCCATTCTGATATCTTGCCACTTTTAGGCTTTCTTCTTCCATCACATGGGACCTTAAGCATAGCTTACGGAATTCTTCTATATAGGCACTGGCCTCTAAGTCTTTATGCCTTGGATTCTACCTTTTCTTATGCAGTTGCACTTCATAATCATTAGGAAGATAAGTTTCTCTCATCTTTGCCACCATACCTCTCCAACTGGTTATGGGTTCTTTCCTCCCTTTGTCCTTTCATCTTGGAAAAATTTCCACCAAGTGAGGGCAGTCCCTCTGAATCTTGTCTTGGCTACTCTAACTTTCTGAGCTTCGGTCACATTATCACAATCAAAGTGATTTTCAAGACCTTCTATCCATTCCATGATTAATTCTGGATCCATTCTACCACTAAATAGAGACACACCTTCTAAGGACTTATCACTCATTGCTTTAATACTTTCAAGAATGGTTCTTCTTAAAGTATCAGGTCTGGCTCTGGGATCATGTCCTCCTCAGCCATTTGTTTACCCTTCCCATCAGCTTCCCTCATCAGTTCACTGACTGCTGTAGTTTGAAGCTGCACTTCTTCCAGTTTATATGCCATTTTGGCTAACTGCTCCTTCAGGAGTTTGTTCTCCTCTCTTTTCTCATCCACATTCCTTGCTAGATCTGTGTTGGTCACCATATTGGATGAATTCACAGACTCTTCTAAAAATCACACCCAAACAACACAAGCCCAATTCTCAAACATGCTCTGATACCAATCTGATGTAAAGCCCAGGTCCATTTGTTACCGATAGTCAGCTTGATTGTGCTCTAAGGTCTCTTGCACATACCTTATAGGGTATTGTTTCACCCTAGCTTGAGGAAGTCACTAAGATCTTTACCTCAAGTGCCCTAGACCAGGCTTACACCGTAAAGCTACTATTTCATGCTATAAAACCCATTTTGCTAGGTTCATTCCCCAAGCTAAACCGACGGGTTCAACCTGAAGAACACAACAGTACCCACTGCACATGGAATCCATTAAATATGTTCTTTCTTATTCATAAGAACTAAACTATTACAGGATGATACGATCTATGTCTATCTCCTTCTCTAATATATCTATATCCAACTATATCTCAACTATAAAAGCTTTTCAGCTATATATACATCCATCAAAATATCTAATACTCATGGACAGCTTCAACCACCCTGCAAAGGTGGCCAAACAGAGCAATAAATGACCCTTCCAGAACAAGAACAGGTGTCCCTAATCCTTTGAAGCAAAAATGACACGTAGAGAGTCATTGCAAATGACCCAGATGGTCACAAATGTCCCATCCCGCATTTCTTGGGTCGTTAACCGACATTACCGAGCGCTAGAGTTAACTTTTCTAAACAACAGAAACATTGTCGGTTTCCAACCCCGAGCGTTAGATCACAAACCCGATAACAAACATAGTCGCTGATGGTCATCACCAACAAGCATCACCGACGAACATTACCAACTAGCATCACCGACAAACAAAAACCAACAAGCATCACCGACGAGCAAGCATCACCGATGAATAGAAACCAACAAGCATTGCCGACGAACAAGCATCGCCGATGAACAAAAACCAACAAGCATCGCCGATAGACAGTAGCTTGACTTCTTACTTAGAAATGTTCCTAACTTTAGGTGCTCCTGCACCACACACACAGAGACCTTTTCAAAAGAACAGATCTCTCATATATACCCTATTACAATAATTGATTAGGTTAGCCAATTAAGCTTTCCCAATATACAAATAATTATTTAACCCCTTGATAAGATGCACACATTACCTATAACAAGTATACATCAGATATAATCCAAGTTCTGTAATCCACGCTCGCAATCCACAATACACGGTACATCACTGAAGTCGGCCCCAAATAGGTCTCCTCCAGAATACATGCCACGACTTACATCATCAACAATCATATGAAATACGACCCGTAAAAAACATTCCTGAACATGTCTTATGTCATCCCTTAAGCTCACATAACTTGAATCATCATTGCCTGTAAGATATACTCAAAACACAGAGACTCGCTCTGTCAATCACCATTGTCATAGTCCAATAACCAATCTTCACCAAAACATCTGTAACTCATCCAATATGGAATATTAAGCCAAGAGACCTTAGAAATAAGATCATCATACATCCTTCTACATATCCCCATCTTTGCTCATTGTGATTCATCTGTACAGTATCCGTACACTTCTGTCATTCATCATAACTAGTTTGTTCTTCCTCGACATAAACATATGTTGACATTAGTAACACAACATGAATGCCAAAAACATCAGTAGTAGCCAATTCCAACATTAGAAAAAAGGAAAGACAGAGTTTAAGGAGAAAAATTCATACCAAAGAGATTACAGAAGCTTTCAGATAGGAAGTGGATCAAGTAGTTATAGAAGGGATGATAGAAGAGTGTTTAAAGGAACATGTTTCAAGTGTGGCGGAGAAGGACACTAGACCTTTGAATGTACTCAAGGTCATTCTAAGAAAAGGATAGAGAATAAGGGTAGATCTTCCTATGTAGAGAAGGAAACTACTAAATATTTGAATCAAATATAGGATGGTGAATCCCTAATGACAAGGAGATTCCAGTATCATGAAGAACAAGAACAAGAGCCATTGCTGTGAATAATTTTGTTCAAAACTAGATGCAAGGTAGCTGAAAAATGTTGCAAGGTGATTATTCAAAGTGGTAGTTCAAATAATCTAGCCTCCAAAGAGTTGGTTGACAATATGAAGTTGTAGAGATTGAAGCATCCAAAGCCTTATTAGATAGCATGGATAAAATATGATCATAAGGTACTGGTAGTTAAATTGAAGATAAGATCTTATTAGGATGAAGTACTTTGTGATAATATGCCTATGGATGTGTGTAATGTCTTCTTGGGTAGACCATGACAATATGATAGACAAGATTTGCATGATGGAAGAAAGAATAGGTATACTATTGTTGCAAATGGAATGAAACAAGTATTATTGCCTTTAATTGAGACCCCTAAGGATGAGAATTGTACTAGCGTTAGAGTTTGTTTGGTTGAAGGAAGAAAATTCTTGGATGGCTTGAAGAGTGAAAATATGTGTTATGCATTGATCCTTAAGAAGTATTATTTGGGAACAAAAGAAGGAACACCTAATGAAATAAATGATTTGTTGATTGAGTGTGAGGACATAATTTTAGATAATGCAACTGATGGATTTCCACTTGTGAGAAGTATTATTCATTGCATGGATCTAATTCATGGAGCAATTTTTCCTAGTAAAGCAACACATCGGATGACACCAATAGAGAACAAGGAGTTGAATAGACAAGTGCAAGAATTATTGAAGAAAGGATCTATTAGAGAAATCTTGAGTCCTTGTGCAGTACCTACAATATTAGCACCAAATAAGAATGACAAATGGAGAATGTGTACCGATTCTAGAGCTATTAATAGGATCATAGTGAAGTACTGATTCCCTTTACCTAGGATGGATTATATAATGGATTGTTTGAGTGGAGACAAATTGTTTTACAAAGATAGATTTAAAGAGTGGATATCATCAGATTAGAATTAGAGAAGGAGATGAGTGGAAGACTGCATTTAAGACAAATGAAGGATTGTATGAGTGGTTGGTAATGAATTTTGGATTAACTAGTGCACTGAGTACTTTCATGAGATTGATGAATGAGGTATTGAAGAGATTCTTGGGTAAGTTTGTGATTGTTTATCTTGGTGACATTGTGATTTTCTGTAAGAGCAAGGAAGAACATCTGTTACACTTAAGACAAGTATTTCAGAGATTGAGGGAAGAGAAATTGCTGATAAATATCAAGAAGTATTCTTTCATGAGGGAAAAGATAGTATATTTTGGTTTTGTGATATTTGGAGAAGGATTGAAGATGAATCTTGAGAAAGTGAAAGCAATTGTGGAGTGGCCTAAACCTGAGAGTGTTGAAGAAGTCAGATCATTTCATGGATTGGCTAGTTTCTACCAAAAGTTCATAAGGAATTTTAGTTCGGTTTGTAATCCTATGACTGAGATAATGAGAGGAGATGGAAATGAGTTCAAGTGGACACATGGTGCAGATAAGAGTTTTGAGTTGTTGAAACAAAAGGTGATTGAACAACTTGCGTTAGTATTACCAAATCTCTATAAAGTATTTCAAGTGGACTATGATGCAAGTGGAAATGCAATTGGAGCAGTCTTAAGTCAAGAAGGAAGACCTATTTCTTACTTGAGTGAAAATTTTAATGATGCTAAGAGAAGATATTCAGTTTATGGTCAAGAATTATATGCCATAGTTCAAGCTTTGAAGAAGTGAAGACATTATTTGTTGCCTAAGGAGTTTGTGTTGTATACTGATAATCAAGCATTGCAATATTTGAATAGTCAAGCTAAATTGAATTGGAGACATATGAGATGGGTTAAATTTTTGCAGAGTTATAAATTTGTGTTGAAACATATGAGTGGTAAATCAAATAAAGTTGTCGAAGCTTTGATTAGGAGAACTTTGCTGACCAAAATGAGAGTTGAAGTGTTGAGATTTGAGGAGTTGAAGATTGTGTATGAGGATGGCCCTAAAATTTGTAGAACCTTGGAAATATCCAAGAGAGCCTGTGGTAGTAGACCGAAGCAAATGGTTGGATTATTTTATTCAGGAACTTATGTTATTAAGAGGAATTCAATTGTGTATACCGAGGAGTTCTATGAGAGATACTCTGATTAAGGAAAAACATTATGGAGGATTAGCTGTACATTTTGGTATAGACAAGACAATGGCTTTGGTAAGTGAGAATTTATTTTAGCCTTAGATTCATAAGGATGTAAGGAAGTTTGTTCCAGGATGTAGAGTTTGTCAATTTGCAAAAGGAAGTAGTCAGAAAAATGGATTGTACACACCTTTGACAGTGCATACTAGACCTTGGGAGGATGTTAGCATGGATTTTATACTTGGGTTACCGAAGACACAAAGAGGTAATGATTCTATATTTATGGTGGTAGACCAATTTTCTAAGATGCCACATTTCAATCCTTGTAAGAAGAAAATCGATGCAGTACATATAACTGACTTAATTTTCAAGGAGACTGTGATATTGCATGGATTTCCTAAGACTATAGTTTCAGGCAGAGATAGTAAATTTGTTGGTTATTTTTGGAGGACACTTTGAAAGAAGATGAAAAATGATTTGAAGTTTAGTTCCACATTTCATCCACAAACTGGTGGACAAATAGAGGTAGTGGATAAGAGTTTGGGAAACCTACTAAGATGTTTAGTTGGAGAAAAACCTAGAAATTGGGATTTAATCTTAGCACAAGCAGAGTTTGCATATAATAATTCAATGAATAAGAGTACATGGAAGACACCATTTGAGATAGTTACTAGATTTAATCCCAAGGGAGTATCAAAATTGAGGGATATTAGTCACAAGAACAAGAGGAGTGTTGAAGCATAAGAATTTGTAGAACACATGAATGAACTACATATTTAGGTAAAACAACATTTGGAGAAGATGAATCATACATATAAGGAGAGAGCGGACATGAAAATGAAACATAAGGAATTTGATGTTGGGGATGAAGTCATGGTATATTTGAAGAAGGATATATTTATAGTTGGAATATATAAGAAAATGAGGACGAGGAAGTTTGGACCGTGTAAGATCTTGAGGAAATTTGATTAAGGGAATGCATATTGAAGTGCAATTACCAGAGGATATAGATATTTCACCTATATTCAATGTTGCAGACTTGTATTAGTATCATGAGTCATATTTTTGTGAGGATAATGGATCATAAGTTGAACAATAGTATCCTAAGAAGCAAAAGGATGAGATAGCCAAGATTTTGGATAGCAGAATTGGTAGGAGTACTAGAGGTAAATAATATACAAAGTATCTTGTCAGATGAAAGGACATACCAGTGGAAGATTCTTCATGGATTTCTTAGGCTAAGGTTGACCATATTGGTTTTCCTTTAGCCCAGCAAAGTTAGAGGCTTACTTCTCAAATAACCTTAGGTGTTTGAATCAAGAGCATATTGGGATCTTGGCAATCTTGCATCAACCAAAAACATTTATTTTTCTATTTTCCTATTTTGACCAGTCTTTGAGTTTCTTTATGAGATCGTCCAGTTTGGATCTTTTGCACTTGCGATCCTTTTAGCATGTTCATGGCATCATGTTGAACCCTTCCCTAGCTTTGCACTTCATTTGGTTACTTCATGTGTGACATCTTGCATTTTTCTTGGCGGGATTGTATTGTTCTTCATATTTTATGGCCAATTTGTATTTTTCAATCTTGCAAAGGATTTCCTGATTGACGAAGTTAAACAATTCATATCTCGATGATATTACGTTTGTGGCCAACCTACTTAAGGGATTGTGATTCATATTTCTTTCATTGGAAGTAGATCCTGGTGATTTGGGTCCTAAATTGTTGTTTGTAATACATTTCCTTTCTCATTGGGAAATGTAATCTTTCTAGGCCAACCTAATGTTTGTGAAGGCTTTATAAGCTTATGGATTTGTTCCTAAATGGACAACTCTCATAAGATTATCTTGTTGTAGCTGAATGCTAAGGGTTATGTAAGGAATTCTGATTTTAAGCAGGCCTGTATGCCTGACATGTATGACTGCATGTTGCAGATCCTTTGTATATGATATTCTAATAATAAGGAAGACTGGCCCTGCATATCTCTCTATTGTTACTTGTCATTTCTGTTGTGCAACTCATGCTGCAAGGGTTGGACATATCTCTTTGAGCTCCCTCCATCCTTTATTGCACCAAGATATGACCTTTAAGTCCTTTATATTACTTTCTATTTGATGGTTTCTCATCTCAATAGTATGAGGGTCCTATTCACATCCATCACTTGAAGAGTATTGTTTGTTTTCCTCGGGTAACATCTGCTAGCTCTAGCTCAAAAACCTTTTATGATCTAGAATGAGAGGCTATCCACTATTGGTTGTTTTGAGGGAATCACACTTTTTGATGGCAAAGAGATCATAAGACACACCAAAGGTTTTGAAATTTTCATCAAAATTCTCCTTAAGAATGGAGGAATATAGTAATATTGTATTGATATCATCCACTCTTTGCATAATGTTTAGATATGAATGCTTAGGAGCAACATTCATAGGAATTTCTATGCATAAAATGATATTTGTATTGTTTAATGAAATATTTTTTCCCCACTTTCAAATAATGCTCAATTGAGTGACACTACCAACACTTGCTCGAAGAGATTATAGTGTCTATTGTTTGTCTCTAAATGCCAAACTTCAATCGTAACTTTAGTTCTTACAAAGGAGGTGACTTTAATTCTTATAGAGGAGGTGGCTTGAGATTTATTGATACATATCTTGGCATATACCCCAAAGTCTCTGCCATCAATCCAATCATCCAACTTTATGAAAGAATCAAATTTCTCTATAATCATTTTAGGGTTTTGACATTCTAGTATTTTGTCGAAAGATTTTAGGTCTAGATCCACATTGAGGTATTGGTGACTTCAAGAGATATTATGTTAAATTTTTATGGGATGCACTTGATAACATAGAAGCCAACACCATCCATCATTAGTGGTCGTCACTTCAATATTTCTTGTTTTCTTTCCATAGAGGGACATTCCACCATAAAAAATCCCCTAGGAATGGTTTTAATTTTGACATCATTTTCTCATTTTATTTGACACCACTTTTGGATTTTTCCCCTATTAGGTCACTTTGTCACCCATTTCATGAAAAATACACACTTTTCGAGTCAATCTACCAATTTTGTCTTAGCGGTTGCCTTGGATAGAAAATGATTGTATCAACCTTGGTTGCCACCATCAATACCTTGCTAACACATTTCTTCTTAGGGGCTTCTAGGTTAAGATCTTGTCTTCTTTTATCTCTATTTTTTCCCCTTGTGAACTCTTCCAACCATGACTTCCATACTAGTTGAATTTCTACTTCCCTTTATGATCTGCCTTTGTCTTTGAAGGGTTAAATAACCATATGCCAATATGTCGACCGATTAACACATTTATTCTCCCTAACTTGCCCTAAAAAATTACCTCTTTAATGTTGTCCTTAATCAATTACTTTCTTTGTTTTCTCCAATCAAAGTCCATTTCTTTACCTGTTTTCTTTTATTCTAAATGTATTAATCTCCATTTTAATTTTATTTTGAAAAAAATAAATGCAAATTTTTTCAATTTGATTACTTTTTTTTTTGGTCGGTAAAAGGCCGAGGCCAATGTATTTTATTAATTTTTAAAGATTATAATAGTATCCATTCACTGCGGGCACTGGTAGGAAAGAATGGAGAAGAAAACCTCCAGTCTTGCCCGGGACCGAGGTCCAGAACATCAAGGTACAAATATTTATATGAGGGAATTCCCTCATTTACAAAAAAATTATGAAGGCATTCCTTCATTTACAATAATTTCACAATTTTGGGGATATGTCCTTTCCCCAATTGACTTTTATTCTTTCATTATATCAATCCATATACAAAAAGCTTGCCTTCGGTCTAATACTTGGTTGCCTTTTTATTATGATTTTCAGTATTAGTATCATCATATCCAGGCTTCTGAGATCATCGCTTCTAATTAATCTGTTCCTGCACAATTTGTCACTGAGGAAACCAGGTATAATTCTAATGGATTTGGTTAGTAATTATGCCAGCATAAGTTAAATTTGACTTCCTCATGTTTATTGATGTTTAGACTATAATGCCCCACATTTCCAATAGAGAGAACTGTGCTATATCCTATATAGCATAATATATGAACTAAAGCATAAGACTAAGGCTAAAAGGATAATCAATCACCTTTAAGAATCATAAATTATAAGTAAAGCACAGAACTTCAACATATCCTATATCTATGTTGGCCATCAAAAATTATAATGAATAAGCTCATTTACTAAAAACATCAATTGAACTGTTCCTAAAATAAGTCAAATTGATTTTCTAAACTACATCCTTTCTAATTTTTAAGAGAATGATCCTACTTAATCACCTGCAAGTGCAAGCTACCATTTCATAAATTGAAACTGATGTTAGTCTAGTGAAAATCACAGATTCAAACCATAGTAAGGGGATGTGTCATGTTGATAAAAATATGTATGTGTCATGTTTGACATTAAACGTTCGCACATTAGTATGCATTGCTGAAAATTGCTCTGGGTTAGTCTCTATTCTGAGACCAAAATACCTAAATTGCATATTGTTATACCTCAATAACTTGATTTAATTTTCCTAATGGTGGTTACTCATACTTTTCATAGCCCTAATGTGTTTTCTACCATATTTCAATGTTAATATTCCCCCCATTCCTTGGCTCCATTACTTTCATTTATTGCTAAATAATTTTTTTTATATGTCATAATAATTACTTTCTACAGTCGGTGATGTGATATCGGCTTTATTTCGTTGTTTTAATGATTCTTCCCTTTATTTTATTCGGTGATTCATGCTCATTGTTTTAACATGTCCTAATTCAATTTTTGATTGTGGTGTGATAATTGAAAGGAAACTATGTGTGCGAAAAATAGTTCCCTACGCTAAAATCCCAAGAAGAGGATCATGCAAATTCAGATTTAACCCTTAGCAATTACAGAATGATAATACAATAACATGCATACATAGAAAAATGAGAATGACACAATGATTTACCCTGGGGAAAACCTTTCGGTAAAAAACCCCAGCACTCCAAAACCTGCACAATGTATTAATCAAAACTAATATTGTTTACAATACACTTGCAATGCAAGTTCTTTCAGGAGATAATCGACACTTGAAGACAAATTTGGCAGCATAAAATATGTTCCAACAATACACTAGCTTCACTCAGATTCGCAACCCTTAAAAATTCTTATATCATGCGCTTCACTTTTTAGGGCGACTTCCAAAGGCAGTCGTGTTAGGGTTTTACCATTCTCTGAGAAAATAGGAACCCAAATCCCACGATTGCAAAAGAGTGTACAATAGTCAACTGATTAGTTGCCACATGTCTTGCACGTCTTCACCCGTCATCGAAACTTCCACAATTAGCTCTTACAAATATTAATGACCGTCATAGGAGTCCGTCATAACCGTTTCAGTCATGATTACCTTATACATTGTCCAAAGTGTCAACATTTGGAAAATATCAAATGTAAGGAAATATACAAGGTTGAGACACCTTATTCCTAACAATAATTGCCTTAATCATTATTCTTCGGTCCTTGCTATTATAATGATTATTAACAATTAACTAAGCTTATACTGACTACTTAGTATGCATTGTTATGCTGACTACTGCCATATATGATTGGTAGAATCAAACCACTTATTACTTCCCGCCCATCTTCAACATATCCATATAAAGATATGAAAAAAATCCCATATTAATACATACATATATCAATATTTCCATTAATTTATAGCTAGTTACTCATTTTCCAATAAGGTATGTAAACCTGGAGAGCAAGAATGAATTTAAATCTGGAACTGGATAGCAGGAGTGAATTTAATGCTTATTCCTACATTTTTTATTTTAAAAACCATTTATATCTATCCGTGTATATCCAAATATATAAACGTGAAATAATATCCCTTTTAACATATGCAAACATCCATAATATTTGCTAGATCTTAGCTGGTTATCATTTTCCATTATATATATATATGTGTGTGTGTGTGTGTGTGTGTGTGTGTGTGTGTGTGTGTGTGTGTAATTCCTTATGATTACTTGAGTGACAGTTCATGTAGCAATTATTATTATCCTTCCTCTTAAAAATTTCTTGTTTACAGTTGTAATGCTTACTTCTGCCCTTTATAATGGAAAATACAACCACTTATAACTTCCCACCTATATTCAACATATCTATATATGAATATGCATTAAATCCATATTGATACATACATACATGCAATATTTTCGTTAAATTCTAACTAGTTATACATTTTCCATTATAAATGTAAAACTGGAGAGCAAGAGTACCTTTAAGTCTAGCATAACTGGAGAGCTGGGGAGCAGGGGAAAATTTAATGCTCACTACTACCATATCTAATGGGTAAATAAAACCATTTATATCTTTCTACCTAATTTGAACAATATATAAATATGCAGTAATTTCCATATTAACACATGCATACATTCAATATTTTGCTAGATTATGGCAAGAGTTCATTTGCCCATTATATATGTAATTCGCTTGGTTTCTTGAGTGACAGTTCATACAATATTTATCGTTACTCTTCTTCATACATCTCATCTTGGTGGATACGCAGACCAACATCATCCTCTCTCACATATGTTTCAAACCATTCAGGGTCTCTGGTGCTTCTAATATGCATGAAGGTAAAAAAAAAATCTAAATTTCTCGTTATGAAAGGTAACTCTGCCATGTATCTGTTGCTATCCTCCAACACCATTATTGGATAGGATTGAATGTTGTTATTAACTCCCCTGTGTTGTTGATAATCTCTTGGTCTAGGAATTGTTGAGTCCTCTCTAATGCTTGCAATAACCTTCTCCAGGTCCACCAGATATTTCCTTTTAAAATTTTTTCTACCCAACCTCCCAATATCCCTAATATCAGGATCTGCATGTAGGGCAGAGGCAATAAACATTGCAGGAATATCTGAATTCACCATGTAGGTATTGTCATTTTCGATGTATTCACTCCCTAGAATTATGTAAACCGCACGAACGGTTATATCATAAGTAACCAGCATCAACTTTTTGATTCTCTTAAGAGTAATCTTCCCATCGAAGGCCAGTTGTGCTTTAGTGCATTTCAATTTTATTGTTGTCCCCATTAGCTTCTTAATTTGCTAGCCTTATCTCTTAATGATACCTTTCTTCCTTATATAGTTGTTCTAAGATTACTCCATTTTCTGGCTACTACATAAATGAGGCGATTGGTCTTTTGTATTCCTAACGTTTCAAATCCTTTGTTCTACTGATATCCCTAATTGTTTTATAATATTATTTTATTATGATTTTCCTAGTTCGCACTAAATGACAAGATATCTTATGCTTCCTAAATATAACTTTGTTTATTAAAGATTCAGCTATTCTTTAAACAGATTCCTTTCACGTTGGATCTATATTGTAAATTACTATATCTCCCTTGAGTTTAACACCTATACTTCTATGTTGAATTATCCAAAATTTCTTCATCCCTACCTTCTGCCCCTTTATTAGCTAAAAGATCAACTATTTGGTTTCCTTCTCTATAAGTATGATTGATATTATATTGTTTGAATAACATTAATATGTTTAAAGCCCTCTCAATTATTCCACCTAGTTTCCAATTCTATGTACTGCCTATTCTGATGGCATTGACAATTAGTGAAGAGTCTCCCTCTATTTCTATATTCTCTAGATTTAGCCTATTGCACAACAATAATCCTTATATTAAGGCATTTCCTTCAGCTTCATTGTTGGTTGCCACTCCTAGGAAAGAAGATTTGGATGCAATCAATTTCCCTGAATCATTATGAATGCAACATCCCACCCTTGCTCTTTCGGGGTTTCCTTTAGAAGCCCCGTCAAAGTTTAGTTTGAACCATCCTTCCGTAGGTGGCCTCCATATACAGTTGCTCCTTATCTCTGCTTTATCCACATTACTTTGGCCAATGAAGGGAGGAATTTTTAATCCATATCAAAGTTTACGAAATTTCTCATCATAGTGAGAAAAAACCATATCTTTCCTACCATTCATGTTTCGATTGTTTACTATCTCTACTATGCTTGCTTCTATTTTATTTAGAAGTTGGTTTATGTCTATTTTTTTGTCTTTAAATATCCTTCTATTCCTCTCCTTCCATAATTCCCAAATCATTATGGAAGGAGCTATGATCCATATCTTCCTGTACAATCCCGTTTTCGCTTTCCTTGGCCATGATGTTAGAATATTCACCAAATTATTAGGCAATGTTGTTTCCCTTCCTAACTTATTGATTAGCCATGTCTAGCATTTGTATGAATAATCACAATTGATAAATATATGATCTATAGTCTCACATTCTCTCTCACAAAAAACACACCTCGATGGTCCATTATACCCTATTTTTTGAAACCATTCAGCCGTTAGAATCCTATGCTAAACTGCAGCCCAAGTGAACATTCCGGCCTTAGGTAGGCATTGTTTATTCCAGCAAAGATCAATAGGTAGGTTTGTTTGGATTTGTTCAGTTTTGTTCATGGAGATATAACCACCCTTTGTGCTATATTCCCCATTTTTGGAGCTAGCCCATATAATCCGATCTGGATCCATTGAGGGATTAATTTTTCTATTCCTAATAGCCTCTTCCACTTTATTCTTAAAGTTTTCGGATATCCCAGTAATATTGAAGGATTTCCATGTCCATCCTAAAGCTAGTTTATTATTAATTATCTCTATGTAATCCTTTACATATATACCCCTAGCTTGTTTAACTACTTCTATTTCAGGATCATTATTAAGAGTGTTGTTAAGAGGTAGACAAGCGTTCCAGGAGTCCTCCCAGAATAAAGCTTCGCTTCCTTTGCCAATATCCCATGTTACATTATCAGTTATAATACTTCGGCATTTCAGAATAAAATTCCAAATTCTTGATCCTTTGGGAGGAGAGTAATGTCTGAAAATACTCAGCGGGTCCCTACCATCTAAGTATTTGTGTCTTAGAATTTTAACCCATTTTGCTTCCGAATCTCTATACATTTTCCAAACTAATTTGGCTCCTAAAGCTTTATTTTGTTGTTTGATTTTTTTAACATTTAGTCCTCCTTCCTCTAAAGGTTTACATATCTTATCCCATGCTATTAACGCTAATCTCTTTTTGTCATTAGCTGCTTGCCAATTTTTTTTAATTTTTTTTTTATTAATGTCCTTTTCTACCCCTCTTGGCATACTCAGACACATCATTTGGTAAGTTGGTATAGCACAGAGTACGAATTTGATCATGGTAGTCTTCCCAACACTTGTTAACCATTTCCCTTTCCATGATTCAACTTTTTTATCAATATTTTCTAATACCTTACTCCACACATTTGTTGATCTATTTCCCTTATCTAAGGGTAGCTCCAAATATTTGCACGGGAATTCTCCCATTTTATATTCAAGAAGTTTACAAATCCTTTGTTGGTCCTTTTTAGAGGTGTTTAAGAAGTATATCTTAGATTTCTCTTTGTTTATTTGTTGGCCCGAGGCAGATGAATACAGGTTTAATATATTCCTAATTGCCCTAGCTTCCACTACATTAGCCTGACCGAAGAGGAGGTTGTCATCAACAAATTGTTGATGTGTGCATGCCTCTAGTTCCTTAGTTACCTTTATACCACATATCAGCTGCTCATTTTTGGCTTTGGTCAGTGATCTACCAAGGGCTTCAACCATTATAACAAAGAGAAATGGTGATATAGGGTTACCTTGTCTGATACCCCTAGTAATACTAAAAAAACTAGTAGGGTTACCATTCACCAAGATAGACATTTTTGGTCCTGAAATGCATTCAAATACTAAATTAATCCACTGTCTAGAAAAACCAAAGGCTTTTAGACATTTGCATAGAAATCTCCAATCAACTTTATCATATGCTTTCCTAATGTCAAGTTTAATAAGCATGCTCGGGTTGTGGTTATGTTGAATGATATGAATGGCTTCTTGGGCTATAATCACTCCATCCAATATAGACCTTCCAGGAATGAGACCAGATTGTTCTTCCGAGATAAGTATTGGTAGGAACTTTTTAAGCCTGTTTGCCAGGGTTTTAGTTAATAATTTATATAGTGTATTACATAATGATATAGGTCTATAATTATCTAGACTACCTGGACTAACCTTCTTTGGTATTAGTGCTATAAAGGTATTATTTATCTCTTGGAGAATCTTGCCTGAATTTCTCATGCCCTCTAATGCCGAGACAACTTCATCCCCTATAAAGTTCCAACATTGTTGATAGAAAAAATTTGGAAACCCGTCTGGTCCAGGGGACTTGTCAGGATGTAGTTGTTTCAGAGCACTTTCAACTTCCTCTTTGGTGAATTTAGCATTCAATATTTTTTTATGTTCTTTAGTAATAACGTTGGGGATATTGTTAAGAATCTCAGATTGTGCTATTCTATTCGATCCCTCCGTATTGTTCAACATTCCTTCATAGTATTTAACTATTTCTTCCGCTATGTTCTCTGGATTTTCAATTATGGATCCATTATCTTTCTTAATACTCGTGATCTTGTTAAAGTTTCGTTTAGCTTTAGAACTATTATGAAAGAATTTGGTGTTCTTATCACCTTCATTTAGCCATACTTCCCTAGATCTTTGTTTCCAGATTGATTCTTCTTTTGTTAATATATCCTCATATTTACTTAATAGACTTTTCTCTTCATTGTAGGTCTCTATGTTCATCCCATCTCTAAATATTACCTCATTCAATTCTTTTATATCTTTTTTTATTTCTTCCTTTTGTTCAAATATATTCCCAAAATGAGCTTTGTTCCATTCAATTAATCTGTGTTTTAGGTGTTTCAATTTTGCATTTAGGATAAAGGTTTTAGATCCTTTAAAACTTTTCTCATTCCACCACTCTTCTATCTTGAGAATGCACTCCTCGTCCTTCAGCCACATTTTTTCAAATTTGAATGGGTTCTTTTTAGGTTTTAAATCTTCTTCTAATTCTAATTTAATCGGATAGTGATCTAAACCTGAGTGTGCAACTATATTAGCTCTAAGATTTACTTTTAGTTTTGTTAAATCTACAATATGAAGAAATCTGTCTAGTTTTTCAGTGATTAGTTCAGAATTAATTCTCTTGTTTGACCAAGTATATGTGCCATTGTCTAGAGGAATGTCCATTGCATTGATCTTTTGTACCCATTCTTTAAATTCTATCATTGTTTGAGTACTGCTTTTGGAACCTCCTGATTTCTCTCTAATATCTAAGATTGAATTGAAGTCCCCTTCTATAAAGATATTCATATTTGGGTGGTTGTTAATGAAAATGTCAATTTCCTTCCATACAATTCTTTTCTCATGCAGAAACTTTGGTCTGTATATATTGATGATAATAAATTCTAAGTTGTTGTTATAGTTCTTGATCTTTGCTGCCATCCATTGGGGATTAGAGACCAGGAATGTTGGTGAGATAAACCCCGAGTTCCAAATGCAAGCTAGGCCTCCTGAGGCACCTACCGAATCTACCCCTTTAATTTCCCATATTCCTAGTTTTTGACTTAAATGTTTGTATCCTTCTACTCCTAATTTAGATTCTTGGATTAGATAAAGATGTGCCTCTAGAGAAGTAAGGGTTCTCTTCAAGAGGCGTTTCTTGTTAGGGGCATTTAATCCCCTAACATTCCATGAAATTATTTTCATGGCGCCTTGGGAAGGTCCTTCCCCTTCCCTACATTCAGAATAGTCGTAATTTTCACTTGTCCTAAAGCTGCCCCATCCTGCTGTCTTAATTCCTTAAGGGATTTCCTTCCCCTTTTATTGATTTGTTTTGGATACTCTGGGATCGCCTTACCAATACAAGATATAGCTAAACCTAGATTCCTGTCCTTGCTACCCTCAGCTGCAGCCAACGAATGACCATTAATAGTTAGGTTTCTTTCACTCAAAGATTTAATAACTTTAAGGATGAGCATATCCTCAGAGTCATTTTTAAGACCTAAGAAATGATTAATTTCTTCAAGTTCATTCTCCTCTATATCATCCTTAAATCTACTATCGGTATTAGGCTTCCCCTGTTCATTTTGATTACTACCTTCTATATCATTCACTAACTAGTCATGGATAAGTTGTAAAGGTTCGGGTCTGAAGTATCTATATTGTTCATATTTATCTTCCAATTTATATTGGTCATTTATAAGAGGGACATTCTTACCAGATTCACTCTCGATGGCTGAAATTTCTTCTTCATCCATATGGTATTGGAGAATATCTTTTGTTGTTATGTTTTCGTCTAGCTCCTTTATCTTATTAATCCATTTTAATTTTTTCATATTATTTTCCTCAATATCACTAGTTTCTTCATCTGATGAGTCAGTTAAATCTATGTTAATAGAACTTGGTTTCTTAAAAATCTGTAAATCTTTCATACTCTGATTCTTAGTCTGAGGTTTCCTTGTTTTACATATTGGGGTTTTGATAGACTTTCCTAAGTTCCAGTTCTCTCGGCTTAAATATCTATTATCTAGTAGAACATCTTTGTTTGTGCCTATGATTCCATTATTATCTGTTTTGTTTACTAATTGCTTTTCTGAAAAAATTACTATATGATTGATATTCGTATTATATACAGTCTTCCAGTTTAACTTCTCACAGTGTGATTCATTATTAATTGCAAAACCCCCACCCTCTAAAAAGGCTACCCCAGTAGTAATTTTGATAGAGTCTAGAAATATGGGATACTTACATACTTCCCCCTCTTCAATGAGAACATCGTATGGAGATGTATTAATATCATATTCCTCTTTGCAAAAGTCCTTAAGGTCTGTAGTATACTCTATTATATTCTCTTTAGCAGCTCGACTAGGGCAAAGCCAGATTTTATGATGAATATTACCTTGAAATTTCTCTATGTTAAGCTTATATGTTAAATGGTTTGTTACATATTTGATGTTACAAGGAAGGGTAGTCTTAACATCAGTTTGTATTAGTATTTTAACCTCAGATGAATTAAGTAGATTAAGTTCTAACCCTACCATATTTCCTAATCTCCTTCCGATTTGTGAAATAATCTTGCTATGCATTAGTTCTATCGACATATTTACAATTCTTACCCAAGTAGGTGCCAAGATGCTATCAAACATACTACTACTAAAATCAGGTTTCCATTCTATGAATTTGACTGCATACCCTAAATAATATATATGTGCAACAGATAATAATTTGTTCTTCAAAGAACCATTTTTGCATTCCAGAAAAAAACAATTGTTATTTAGGAAGGTCGTACTTACCTGTTCTCCAAAGGATTCGTAGATCCAAACCCTGATATCATTACCATTTAGCTCTGAACCATACCATTTCCCGTATATCCCTGTGGCTTCACAGTGATCCCTCAAGCCATTCATGAATAAAGAATCACCATTAATGATTAGGTCTTCCACAACATTCTTAGGATTAATAGGCGTTTTGGGTTTTTGGGACCGTGAAGAGTAAGACCTAGCCGAAGGGAAATAAACACTGTGAGGTTTTGCTAGGTTCGGTCTACGGGGTGGGGTGTAAATGTTTACTTCCTTATTTCCTACAGAATTTTCTATCTGAAGATACCTAAAGCGGTTAAAGGTGGGTATCGCAACCTTACATTCTTGCGATTTTAGAATACTCCTAGTTTTCCTATTCTTATAATGCTTGAGTCTCTGAGCATTTTGTGCTTGAGTTGGAAGCCAGTTAATCTCATCCCTTAGTTTGTTTCGAGAAGATGCCCTTAAGGAAATTCTAGATGAAGAATGATTAAGGGTTTGCGCATACTGCCTATCTCCTAATTTAAGGTCCATTGTATCCATATTCAGGGGGGTTTATGGTTAGCATACCTGGTTCTATTAAAGACAAAGAATTGAGCATTCAAATCATTTACCGTCGTCAAGTTCCTGGAGCGTCTAAACACAGAGTTGTGCTGTGAAAATAGACTAGAAATCCTTCTGCGCAAAGCTCTTAGGGGTTGATTTGCCTTATCCTCATGCGGTGTTCTAAGGATAGAATTACCATGATTCCACAACGAATTCAGAAATAAATCCTGATGATAATGCCACAGATTAGGGCATGAAGCTTGATTTAAGTTGCCCAGTCGAGCTTGCTTTGCCGTGTGTCGCATTATTCCCTGGGGGTCTTGTCAATTAGTTGGTGTAA
Source organism: Thuja plicata (assembly GCA_018584345.1). Taxonomy (NCBI): domain Eukaryota; kingdom Viridiplantae; phylum Streptophyta; class Pinopsida; order Cupressales; family Cupressaceae; genus Thuja; species Thuja plicata. Next base: position 162,631 of record MU226535.1, read on the forward strand.
TTTCTCTTTTCAATTTGATTACTTTTATTGTTGTTTAGCTTTTATATTTCTCTATAATTTTAACAAATTTTTAAAATTTATTCATAACCCTAACCCTTCATAGAATTTTCTCAATTTGATTCCAATTATATCTAAATCAATTAAAAAAATCTTTGTTCCTAAGAAAAAAAATGAATCCATTACTAATTAATAAATTCTCATAACAAAATTATTTAAAATAAAATAAAATAATACAATTCAATAAACAAAAAAAAAATTAGAACCATTGTCCATTGCACAAAACCACAACCTCCATAACCTTTGATATTCCATCTTACTTTATTTGTACATTTTAAATTCTGTGTTTCCGATCTCAGTTGAGAAGAATATCATTAGAAAGGATTTGTGAAGAGTTAGTATCTTGTCAGTACAAAATTAACATAAAATAGCAATCGTTGGTCCCAAACTTTTGCACAAAGAAAACACAGGTTCTGAGACAGCCCTAATGATATAAAGTGACGATACTCTGAGCATCTTTCGATCTTCACAATTCTGCTAATCTAAGCGAGAAAATGGAAAAGAGAGGCACAGCATAAGGAGAATCATCACCAAAACTATCTATCTTCTTCATCCAGGTTAGTAAATCTTTCATAGATCATCAAGATTGTTTGCTTGCAGCATTACACAATATAAGTTATCATTTATGCTGGGGTTTTCTACTATACTTAAGAATATTTAGTTTGATGGCTTTTAATAAATCTGAATTGTGGTATATTTATCGCAATCAACACTTTAAGCTCGGTGCTAATATTTTTCCTGTTAGAGCGATTTAAGTGTCTTTATCTTTGCGTTTCTCGGTGCTCATGTCGGTCTGTATGATGAATTTAGCTTCCAAATCATCCAATAACCCTCTTGCAGCGGCGGCATCATGCCTTTTAGAGTTTGATTCTCTCAGTCTATCTTTTAATACTGTAGAATTTCCAGCAATTTTCCGATAAATATATCTGGAAACATATGTTTTCATATCTTATTTCTACAGCTAGTTATGTGACCTTTCATTTAGGACATTGATACAGTTGTAGAATTGGGATATTTTGACAAAGAAAACAAATATGATCACAGCTGTAGGAAGGTGTTTCTAATACAGTTATTTCCAGATGTGTTTATGGAAAACAAGAACATGTGAAAAGCATATAAGAAATCTAATTTGAGCACTCGTTCTTAGCTAAAGCAAAGGGTATGCAAATGATTGAATGCTAGTCAATGCAACTTTAGTGGCCAGGGAAGTTATTAAAGCATGCGGTTAGAGGATTCTTGTTACCTTGTATTTTATTTGTTTTACATTCCTGGTACAGGACTGCTTCTATTATATCTCAGAGATTGCTTTGTTTATCTACAGATGGCACTGTCCACAACTGACCTTCCAACTTTGTACGCACTATTGACGAATGCTCTCAGTCCTGATGAAAGTCTGCGCAGGCCTGCAGAGACAACTCTATCAGCCTGTGAAAACAGACCAGGCTTCTGCTCCTGTCTCTTGGTAAGCCTTTCATTTTGATTTCTACTTTACTTGGTTATCGATATCTGAAAAACTTCTTGATTACATTATTGATGCTTCATATTGAGTTCACATTATGTTTACACAAAATGCTGAAGTGAGAACTTGACATTTAAACCTTGTGACCTATATTAAATAACATTCATTGATTATTTGCCTTTTCACAAACTAACCATGAAAATGTGTTATAGTAAGCAACTAATTTGATATGAAACCCTTGGCTCTTCCTCCCACTTTTCTCTCCAGCTTCCTTCACATGCTTCTCAATTTTGCTACTAGTACCTTTTCACTATAACGTAGAGATATGCTTCTACTGATGTACATACAATTTTTTTTTGTGCATTCAACCTGAAGATTGAGAATGTCCAAGGGCTTGAGTGATAAATTCATCTTGCTATCATCTATTCCAATCTCTATTCTCTAATCCTATTTTTCCTGTGGTTAAAGGAATTATGTCAATGTAATTATTAGTATTCAAATTTACCCTAGATCACAATAAAATCAAATAGGATTCAGGTATACCTTTTATATCTTGACGAAGATCCTGCAAAACAAATTAGGAAATACTGTAATCACCATTTATAATTAGACATGCTTGTAATAGAGATAGACATATATAAGATTAATAGGATACTTAAGTCAGATTTAAGATGTCGCCATTGTGGAGATAATAAGGTATGGTGAATGATGAGGTGCCTGAGAGACCCGACCCTAGGCCCAAGATAGGATATACCGTCCCTCTTGGCCTCATGTGGCCCTTCCCATACAAATGAGGCGGCGTACCTAGTGTGGTGTCCTATCACCATTTTCCTCATCTTCATCACTTCTCCCTTGTCTCCGACGATTCAACATCCTAAAGCATTTGTTCACCATGGTAAAGGTCATGAGGAGTATGCAGCAGGGTGCCCGGAAAGTCCATCCTCCTAAGCCCAAAGGCAGTTCCCTTGCCCCCCTTGGGCCTCATGGGACTCCTTAGTCCAACATGAGGTGGCGTGCTCAGAAGGTGACCTCATCACTATTTTCCCTCCTGTAACTAACTCGTTTCCCATACCCCCTTGGGCCTCATGGAACTCATTAGTCCAACATGTGCTGGCGTGCTTAGAAGGCGACCTCATCACTATTTTCCCTCCTGTAACTAACTCATTTCCCATGCCATAGCTTGTTGCAGCAGTTAAATATGCATTCTAAATCACATATTCCATATATCATTTATTAGGCCTGATCATAGATAATGGTTTTGCAATACATCTAAATGTAAACAATAATGCCTTCCATTTCAGAAATATTTCAATTTATGAATGTATGCTATAAGTAACATAAACAGTCACAAGTATTAAATATATATTTGGCGACGACAATTGTAAGACAATATTATGTATAGTATATACATTAATATATGCTCATACCAGAGGTCACAGCATACAGTTACATATTTATATATGTTTCTTCCTTATCCACTGATGATTAACAGTAGACAGTGATGTTTCTGTTTCTTCTCTGATATCCCCTTTAGGTTGCCTGATATTCAGCACCTTCGATGATCTCCTCAATTGATTCCGTTTGCCATATATATGTCCCATCTGCCCTTTCGTTGAGGGCCATGTCTCATCCAAGTAGCTCGTGTCTATTGGTGAGGAGTCGTTTGCCTTTTTAAATGATTGTATGAATTATTTCTTAAGATAATCACACTTCCTTGACCTATGTTAATCACTGTTTGTCTTATTAGTTATAATGACTATATAATTGATGTGGCCTATCGACAACTGGTCTGCTGAGTCATGAACGCTCCTTCTGTCATCCGATTGCTGTATATTGTACTATACTGGGTGTCCTCTTTTTTTTGATCGGTAATAGGTGTTGTGATTTATTGATGTTCAAACAGACAAAGCTTGGCCCGATTCAAGGGTGATAACAAGTAGGGGCACCACCTCCCCAAGATTCAAATAAAAACAGTGTAAGGACCGAAAGACAACAATTTGCACCATGCAAATTAAGATTTTCTTTTGACCACCCCTTTTGAATGAGAGCGAAGAACCATATCAAAGTTCTTTTGTTTCCTCTCTTTTTTCCCTTTCACCGTAAACCATCCATCCTCAGCAACGAATGCCTCTTTCAGCCCCTCTGAGGATGTGTCCGTTGGGATTCTCCCCTTGTACTGTGATCCTCTGCCCGATCCGCACTTTCTATAGCCTCCAAACCTGAACCCCTATTCACCACAGGTCACATCTTCTCGATGCCTGCTGGTGTGTCAATCCCCATCCCATGATCATGGGAAATGCCCGGTGAATGAGCCACTGGCATAGATTTCACGTTGTTCCCCTTCGTTTGGATCTCCTTATGAACTGTCTCTGGGGACATCTGAGTCTTCTCCTTCGCAACCACTTGTGCGAAGCTCCTCTGTTCCTCTGCCTTCTTCTCTATTGTGTAGTGTTGGTCATCGACATTTTTCCACCACGATGTTGCCTTAGACTTCTTATCTCTGCTACAATGTGCAGCCTGATGCCCTATTTGGAAGCATCGTCTGCATCTAAAGGGAACATTCTCATAGTCCAAAGATTGTGTCCAGAATCCTTTGGAAGTTTTAATCGAAATTGCCTCTGGGAGGCCAACAGAGACATCCATTTCTACCAAGATTCGAGCAAAAGTAGAGTGAAGCAGGTTGGAAGACTCCAGATCCACCATTAGAAAGTCACCTAACGAATTCCCAACCTCTTCCAGCAAAGATTCAAACCAAAGGTGTAGGGGAAGATTAAGAAGCCTTACCCATAAAGGCATTGTATTGAAGGTCTCAGTTGCTGGATTAAAGGTTGCGTGCCATGCTTCTAAACTTAGTGAAAACTTCTCCTCCCAAACCCAAAAATGTTCACATAAAACCCTATTTCTGTCCTGGGGATTTTCAAAGAGAACAATAAAAAAACCCCTTGCTACTGGATAGATTTGAATGTCCCCCTCGATCACTGGCTCCTAGTTGTCCGAAATCCAGAGTGTAGATCAGTTAAGCTCGGCCAGTGCCCCTGGAAGCGTCCTATCACCCTCAGATTGGAGAAAACAGAGACATTGTGGGCTATCTCCTCCTCCGCCTCGGAGCTCAGCTCTACAGCCGCATGCTTGGTTTTCGAGGGTATGGATCTCCTTGCACCATCCCCACTCTGTATATGAAGACCTAGGTCTTGCCTAGGAGCCCATACCCGATCCTGACGCTGAAACCCCACCATGTCTCTATCTCCCGCCGGTTTCTCTTTGGCGATTCCAAAACCTCGGCTGTCGCTCCCATTACAGCCTTTCCCACTGGAAAGCACACCCTTTCCATCTGTATAATGGGTCGCCTGTCCTCCATTTGCTTTGGAGCCACATGGCAAACGCGCCCGTTGCTCCCTGGAAGTCGCTCCTGACCAAGAGCCACCATGTCCAGCGCTCTACGCACGGGTCCGCACTCCATCCCTATCTTCCTTGCTGCTGGTATTTGCAGCCAACGACACTTGGAGAGTCTGCGGCCCTCCTTCGTGCGCGCTGGGGCTATCGATCTGCGGCGTCCCATGAATGGCCTGAGCCCTAGCGCCCGCACCCACGCCCGCACCCACACCCGCACCCGCACCCGGAGAAACCATCAGTGAAGTATAGAAAGATACTGGGTGTCCTCTTAGACCTATATATATTCATCTATTTTGTATTGTTATGATCGTTCATTATTCTTGCCCGTCTTCATAAAAACTCCTAGGCGCAGAGATATGCCCATTTTCTCTGTTTTATTCAGAATAGTTCCCCAATTGCTGATTAAGGGAATTGCTGGAGAATTGTGGAATGGATTTGGAAGCCTTATCATGGTAGGATGATTTCATCCTCTGTTTGACTAGTTATTCTGATACGGGGTCATGACAGTCAATCATTTCTCTTGTATGGCTGCTCTATTTATGGCTGGAAGAGTTGTGCTTGGGAAAATAGGATTGGTCATCTTGGACAATGGCTAAGACTATCTTTATTCATATGCGAACAAGATCAATCCATGTTTATAATGCACCTGTTAGAATTAATATTTCAATTTAGTAGTTTTTTCATTTCAGACGAACATGCAAACAATGAATCTGAAGTATTGTTAGAGAATGAAGCAGTGGAAACACAAAATGAATTTTGAAATTGCATTACAATTATAACAGTCTTTGTTCTTGATTAGAATTATATTAGGTGGGCTGTGTATTTGGTACTTAAGGTCAATGGGTTTGAGGTACATGGTGTCATTGTGTTGTTATATACAATACATATACATTTCTGTGGCATATATCTTCTGCTCTCAAGTGAGGTCTTCAGATATATGTTTGCCAATTGTATTTCATTTATTTGAACTTCTAAATACGGGCTTGTCTTCCTCTCGACTGTGGTTAAGTAATCTAGTTTAGCCATATAGGTGGTTTGCACTACTGTTTTCAATCGTGTTCCTGAATACGCTTTTCTGATAGGTAAACAAGTCTGTTATGTACATGGAGGGTGTTGTTCTCCCACCATATTGTATAATATTCATCAGATTGTAATATTCACTTATGTTGAGAAATCAACTCGTCATATTTCCAAATTTTGGATATAATGAAAAGCCATAGCTTAAATCAACCAAGCCAAATTCCCATTGAATCCAATTCATTGTAGGGCCACGCATTCTGGGTTTTGTACTTCAATCATTGCAGTGATAAATGCTCCAACATATTAGTATATTGCAAATGATTTGATTAAAGGTTTAGGTGCAACCATAGGGTAGAGGAAGAGAACATAGAGTCTGATTTGAATCTGTAAATAGGTACATGCTGAGCTTGTACTATAAGTTCAATTAATAACTCCAGGTGCTCTAATGATAATGCACGGAGGTGAGCTCCTGTAAGATAGTTCTGTACGGCATGCATTGAACACATATATTGAGGTTCATCATTGGACACTTTATGGTAGTAATATGCTGTGAGTGTTGATCATTCCTTGGTTTTATGAGGTACTCTATGCACCTTACCGATTTCCCTTATCTGATTGAGAATTATGTCCTTAAATGCTGAAAGGTGTCTCCCAATAAACTTTTTTTAACTTTAGGGTTTAGTGCTTTACAAATTCTTTGGACAATTGTATCTAGAGAATAATTGTGTGTTGTGGGTATGTTTTTATCTAAAGTTTTGCATATCCTTTTATGGAATGAAACTAATCATTTTGGTTAATCACTCTACTAAATCCATGATATGGTCATTTGTCTTCTAGATGCACAATTTGACCATCCTTCTATCATTTCCATGATTTGATCATCTAGCTACAAAATCCATGATTTGATCATCTCATATTCACCAGGAGACGGGGGTACTTGGAGACACCAAAGGCCAATACCGGTACTGGTACGACTAATTTTTAATAGGAGACGGGGTTACTTGGAGACACCATTTTTTTAATATAATTTAATAAATTCTTGAAAATATCATGACATAGAACTTAAAAAACAAGAATAGTAAATTAGTCATACAATAACAGTAAATAGTAAAGGCAATTTCTCGTTAGACCATTACAATGATAGGAAATCAATCATACAAATACCTATGTCCCTCTCAATAAGTCTACATTGTTAGGAGATCTGACCACTATAACTTTACATAGATTTTTTATCATCCAAAATATCAGCATGAAACATTATGCAGGCTTATTTCATTTATTTGCCTTTTAACATTTTTCTGCCCTAAGTTTTTTGGCGGGAACCGTCAATTTCTGGTCAGGAGACTTCGCAGATAGCAGGAGTTGACAACCAAAAGAGCCCTAGACACATCTTAGGGGGCGGGAGACGAGTCTTCGAGTAACCAAGGATCATCTATATGCCATTTCCATGATTTGATTGTTTGTCTACAAAATCTATGATTTGATCATCTATCTACCATTTCTATGATTTGATAATCTTTCTATTAAATCCTTGATTTGATTATCTATCTACCATTTCTATTATTTGATTACATGTCTACAAAATCCATGATTTGATTACTTGTCTACCATTTCCATGATTTAATCAGCTGTATACTAAATCCATGATTTGATTAGCCATCTACCATTTCATGATTTGATTAGTATGATTAGGGTGTTGTGGAAGGTCAGGCTGGACTTTTATGCATATGCTTTTCCACTTTTTGTCTGATACTAGTAGAAACATTGAGTTTCAGATCAGAGCCACTCTTTGGTCTTTGTTTATTGGTCCTTGTTTGGCAGTATCATAGCAATTTTATAGTAGAGAGTGCTTTCTTGCAATCTACATCTTGCTTTGAACTAATTTCTATAAGTACTTCAATAATGTGTTGGCATTCCTCATTATGTGTTTCTTATTTCATGAATTATTATATTTATTTATGTTTAGGTAGCATTTGTGTCATTCATTTGGAAAGTTTTTGTTTTGGGGGGGAACAAACTTTGGATCTGCAAAAACGACAACCTAAACCTCCACGGGTCTGAAAAAATGATGCCATAATACACTGAAAATGCCTACGAAAAAAGCGTTGAAAACCCTCTTTCGCGAAACAACAAATTTTGATTCTGTAAAACACTTGGTAAAAAAAACAATTCTAAAAATTTCTTAAGATTCTTCATGATTTTTCATAAAAAATTGTTAAAAACTTTTGGAATTCAATTCTAGGTATGAAACTACGAATTTTAAAAAATCACCAAAAAACTAACCTACGGGCTCTGATGCCATGAAATGATAATTGATTGATATCCAATATTAAACAAAGGAGAGGAATGCTCCTTAAATAAGCAATTACAAGAAAATCTTTTCATAACGGAAACGATTGAGAACTACAGATAGAAAGGAAACTTCCTAAAACTAACTAAAGACGAAAGACATAAAAGAAGTTTCTAAATACGAACTAAGATGACCATTATATCAATATTACAATACTATTATAACAAAATTTAATAAATGGTTGTGGTATATGTATTTTCCAAAGTGATTTTTTTAATGTTGTATTTTTTAAGTTTTGATAGCATAAACAACTTATTCTAGTTTCTTGTTTATGTACCTTTTTTCTTGGTATAATAAATAAATACTTAGTCATCATTTGATAAAATAATTCCTACGATGTGATTGGTAGTTTCACTATAGGTGTAGATGTTTCTTTTAGAACGGGTAGTGTTAAGATTGGTTCTTTTACTAGTGGCTTCCTCAGGATGTTGATGTTTTTTGCTTTCTCTCCTACTCCATTTAATTCTGTCTTTCCTTGTATTTCATTCAATGGTCAAATGCATTGTTGGAGAATTAATGGGTAAATTTTCTATAGAATCCTGGAAATCTTGGAAATCCTTTGTCCATTTTCCTAGTGGAAACCATGTTTACCGGGTATCTAGTTTTGTTTTTGAAAAAGTTGTGCTAAAAGGGTTTCAACTTTTATGTGTAATTTATGATTGCTAATATTTGGTGATGCTATTTGTGTTCTTCATTTTTGTGAGAAAGATTGTTTCATCCAAGAATATTTTCAAGCTATTTTCCTCGGAGTTTCAGGGACGGGTGTTGATTGATGTGCTCGTTTAACCACGGGCAATGACTTAGATCATTGTTGCCCTCCCAACCATAGACGATAAACGGTTATTATCTCCCTAGAGCACTTCTCTTCTAAATAATGTAGATCTGCTATGGGATGAATTTGGTCTGCTGATTGTGTGTATGTTCGATGCCAAGAGAGGAAGATTCAATCTTCCTTTATACCTATCGGTAGTGCCCCTTCACCAAGGGTCACCACTCTTCCAAGTCGGCCCCATTAAATATTTTTCATATTTAATGAATCGACTCATAAATGTCTAAGGCCGATAGGCCAATTAGACATTTATGTTATATCTATGTTGGCCTGAAGGAATCCAACCATAGCTATAATAATATTAACACTGCCTTTTAGCTAGGGAGGAATGCTTCTCGATATCTAAGTTATGTAGTGATATCCACTATTGCTACTCCTAGAGGGTGGGTCCATCATGGCTACTCCCATGAATGGAAATGCAAATGAACACAAGTGCTCATCACGGAATCAGTCAACGTGATGTCGTCATCTCATCACGACGTTCACCATGGTTACTCCTAGAGGGTGAATAAACACAAGTGCTAAGTCATGGAGTCTCTCACATGACATCCACCATTGCTACTCGCAGAGGGTGAATAAACACAAGTGCTAAGTCATGGAGTCTCTCACATGACATCCACCATTGCTACTTGCAGAGGGTGGAACAAGGGCTTTCACCTCAAACTTGTATCTCACAGAGAAGAATGCATTAACAAGGGCTTACACCTCAAACTTCTCCCTCACAGAGAAGAATGCATTAACAAGGGCTTGCACCTCAAACTTCTCCCTCACAGAGAAAAATGCATTGTAGTACATCTCTAGAAATCACTAGTGCCGAGACTCCCTCTCAGCGCAAGGGCTTCATTCTCCACAATTCCAAGCTTGTCTCGAAAAATGCACAAACTTTACTCTGGCAAGGGGCTTGGTGAGAATATCGGCCATCTGATCATCCATGCTAATGTTCCTCAACTGAATAGCATTCCTTTGCACCATATCTCTAATATAGTTATATTTGATCTCCACATGCTTTGACCTATCATGAAATACAAGGTTGGAGTCTGCATCACTCTTGGTGAATCCCAAGCTCACCAAGTATCCATCTATCCAGGAATATCACGACCTAGGTGACAACATAAGGGCCTTCCAGCTTACATACATGGGACACCATCCCATGAATCATAGTCCTCTGACTAATCACTAGAGAAACCATCTCGACATGGTCCACTCCCTCTGAACCAATATGACCAAGATCCTCAAATGTCAATTGAAGTAGATCGCGTAGTTGTTCCCTCTGACATAGAAGCATACCCTTCTCACATGGTCCCAATCATGGAAGATATCTTGCTCCAAGAATGCAATCAAGTCTGAATTGTCTTCAAAGACTCCATTGACGGACGAATCAGGTTGCTCTGCTACTGTTGCTGAGAGTTTAGGACTTTCCATCTTGACCTTATTTTGGATCACTTTATTCGATTCATCCTACAGATTCTTAGTCAAAGTACAGAACTGAGTGTCTTCTGCAACAACTCTTCAGTTTGGATGAGCAATTCTACTGCGGGATGCATTAAAGCTGAATCTGCTCTAATAGGTCTCCTCATCATAGTCACATGATTATTTGTTCAATGATCACAACATTGTTTGCAAAAATGTACTTGTCTGATTTCATAGTAACATGAGTGAATGTAATAAACTGTGGATTTATCCCCATGCTTGGCTACACCGGACATTGGAATCAGGTTGTAGACATTGAGTTGCATTACATGTAATCAGACATCAGACAAGTCCCTGCCTGCGACATTGCAAAACACAAGCATTGACCCAAGTCGCTTGACTTTCGAGGACGACCCACATCACTGACCAGACATCGGGAAGCACACGCTGCATCGACATTTGCGACACAAGCTCGCCCGAGTAGACATCGCTCGGCACGACACGACAAACATCGCTTGGCACAACAAATTTGGAATGCAGTCGAGATGCATCGCTGCGCAGCTCCAATCTGGGACATTCGTCGAGATGTTATTGCACTTGGGCCTGCATCGACAAAACATCGTTCAAGACAGTGTAGTCGAGCACCAACATCGAGCTCGCTCCAACCCGCTCGAATCGCCTAGCCCAATAGACCTCTGAGCCAAGCCAGTCTCCCTAACAAAGCGTAGAGACATTACACAACGAGTAGCGGGCTAACGCATTCAACAATTCGCTCTCCTCTTAGCGCATTCAAACATGACATAGAGATTGAGCTGCGCTGCCTAGCACAATCACTGACATCGAGCATTGGAATCATAGATTTCCAAGGAAACATCCGACATCGTTCGACATCCCACAGCAGCTCTGCGTGCAAACATCGGTGCAAGCAACCTGCAACGATATTGCATCGAGCAGACACCCTCCCACAAGCTGAGCTCTATGGTGCATTTCCTCTGCACATGAGCTGCATCGACTGACTGAGCCACGTTGCAATATTCCTACAAACATCAAGATCTGCAGTGTAGACAAGGAGGAGAGCCACACATTGCTGCAACGTGGCATCACCAACGCTGCAACAACAGACATCGCCCGCATTGAACATTGGCCTGATCTACAACGCCTTCTGCCGAGCCGAGCATCTCCCAACCGTTGTATTGACTTCGCAAAGATCAAACATCCTTCGACTTGCTCGAGCATAGACATTGCCCAACATAGCTCGTTGATCCCAGAGACATCACCGACCTACAATCCAAGCCCGTTCTTGCTCTGATACCATGTTGATTGATGTGCTTGTTTAACCACGCGTAATGGCTCAGATCATTGTTGCCCTCCCAATAATAGACGATAAACAATTATCATCTACCCCGAGCACTTCTCTTCTAAATAATGTAGATCTGCTGTGGGATGAATTCGGTCTGTTGATTGTGTGTATGCTGGATGCCAAGAGAGGAAGATTCAATCTTCCTTTATACCTATCGGCAGTGCCCCTTCACCAAGTGTCGCCACTCTTCCAAGTTAGCCCCATTAATTATAATTTTCATATTTAATGAATGGGCTCATATAAATGTCTAAGGCCGATAGGCCAATTAGACATTTATGTTATCTATGTCGGCCTGAAGGAATCTAACCATAGCTACAATAACATTAACAAGTGGGACGACAGGGGATGTGTTTCCGGTGCGAGTACTCTTTAGGGCCATTTTTTAGGGGATGGTAGGGGACGACTATTAAAAAAATAGGGTAATATATATATATATATATATATATATATATATATATATATATATATATATTTCAAATACGCATATCATAACATTGATAAAGCATTTATCATAGACATTTTAGAAGCTTAATACATAGCATTAGACTTGAATTGAGATTTCACATGTGAATCTATAAACAATTTAACAAAATTCAAATGCTTTCCTTGTCATTATATGACATACATATAGCAAAAATGCCCAAAGGCTCCAAGTTTCAAGCATGAAACAACATAAAGTATTAAAATGTAAATACTATAACTAAAGTACTAAACAGTAAACATAGAAGCCATAATAATATATAATTGTCCATAATCAGTGGATGGTAGGTCTAAGAGTTTGAATCAAGTAGATTTGATACCCTAACCTCCTCTTTCAATTGTTGTTCCCTTGACCAGCTGCTCCTCTTGCTGCTCTTCTCCTTTGCAAATGTGAAAATGAATTTCTTTTTCCTCTTTTTGGTTATTTTACACTTAGATTAGGTTTTGTTATTGTTAAATGTGGTTTGGGTGTCCTTTTGGGCCAGCCAGCCTTTTTTTCAATTTTAAAAATGTGTTATTTTTTAAAATTGGCCATCCAAAAATGGCTTGGGCCATAGAGGATGGTCAAAAGTCCCCGAGACGGCTCCCCTAGCCCTCTCGGGGACTTCCGGCCATCTCCTACGTCCCTGACCACTGTCAGAGCCCTTTTAGGGACTGTTTCCAAATTTCGCAGAAAAGGGTACGAGAGGGGGGATAGGAGCGGGTCAAAAAACCCAGGGGACACGTCCTAGTGGAACATTGCTTTCAAGATTTGCTATACATATGGATGAAATATGTTGTTCCTTTTTGTTATGAATGTTGTGGGGGTGATTGTGAGGCCAAAATGCATGTTAGAGAATTCACATGACTCTTGGTTGAATGTCGAGAATGTTCATTGGTATGTTTGTTTCTTTGATTCACTTGTTGGCACTCACTTGTTTGGTCTATTTTTCAGGAGATTGCACTTCCTTTATGGAACCTATTAAGTTGTCCTACTTATTGCATAAATACAGTTCCAATACAGGACAACTTTGGATTTGTCCCATGCTGTTGGCAATATTTTTGTTTATGATCCTTTTTATGTTTATGTCGTTATTGATTTCCTTGTCACTTCTTGCAATTATTTTGACCTTAGCATATCATTTCATTGAACTATACATATCCTAGGGTCATAATAATTGAAAGAAGTGACAAGGAATGCAATAAATGACATGAGAATAATACTGCTGGCTATAGGTTAAGGTTTGTAATTTGAAAGGCTATCAGGTGATGGCTACATTTAGGCGAATTTGCTGATCAAAGGTGATAGCAGTACAACTAACTCAACAAATAATTGACTAAATTGAGCATCACTCGTGCTGGTGAGATTCTAAAAATCTTTTGTAGGACCTTTGTGCCCTTTGGTCCTCCCCATGGCATCAGTTTAATAAGGATTTCTACTTGTATTGAAGATTGAACCAAATTTCTAGAATGAATCTACCAAGACATAGTGATAGCCCACTCGGAGCAGTCAAATATTATATATTCTTTCCTCTCTTAATGAGCAAAGGAATATATCTCTTACACAATTTTAATTTAGAATTAAATTTCAAGATAAGCTGCCTTTTGAATAGCTTGTTTGAACCTGCCATTCGAGATGAGACCACTATTTTGTAAGCTAGATGGTATTCTCTATGAAAATTTCTATGTAAATGCTGTTAACGGGTTAAAAAGAGTTGTCATGTTTATTATGGTTGTGCAACACTCCTTAAGCTCCAAGAATTTAGTATCCACATTTGCACTGTTAGGAATTCTTGGCATCAGTGATGCTAATGCATCTTCCATGAAGAACAAAGGCAAATTATTTTTGAATTTCAATTTTAAGGTGATTGGTTTGATCCTTATCAATCAATGTGATTTTAAATTTCAATGACAGAGTAGACAACAATCACAATGTTCTCTTTTTGCAAGGATGCTTCTTGAAACCTGTCTTTGAGGGATGAAATTGCATGTATGGACTTCCTTTAATATCAGATGCCATGTCTGATGCATATCAATACTCCCCAAACCATACGAGACTTTCATCCATCCTCATTTCATCTAGTTGGGCAATCTACAGATGGAGTCAAACCCTGCTGAGTAGGCTGAAACTCTATCAAGTATCAAGTTAACCATGACTTTTCTGTCAAATTTCTCTTTTAATAATATTATTTGAAAAGGTTATCCTATTTTAATTTCTCTTTATTAAAGAACTTAATTCTTAAGCAAGCTAAGGAGTTTTTCATCAAATTTGACTAATTTAAGGTCATGACTATTTATCGATGTCAATTAAGACTTACACTTAATGTTTAATGTATATTGTGTCTGTGCTGATGCACTTGATGACAGCATTCTTCTCTCTATTCGGTTACAGTTCAATTCTCTGAATGTCTTGCAATTCAACTCTCTTTTAATTGTGATTCACATCACTATAACATGTGAATCCTGCAATAGGTACTCTTTTCCCTGGCCGTTATTGGGCAATATTTGATTAAGCAGCATTAGTGTTTAGTTGTTGGTAATTTAACAAAGTTGGCTGCCTTGCTACTTATGTCAGTTTTGGACATAACATAATAGTTTGTATCAAGTTTATGCCAATTTTGCATCCACCCCTGTTTGCACATGTGCATTAATCAACACTTGACATGTGGCCTGAAATTTCTTTCTTACTCCTCTGTTGGTTGCGAACATCATGAGGAGCTTGGAGGTAGTTAATATTAATAATAGAAAATCGCTAATATTTTATTGGTGGATAGCTTGTTTGGATCTACTGACAAGGCAGTTTGTTTAGTTTGAGGTGTATATA
Source organism: Thuja plicata (assembly GCA_018584345.1). Classification (NCBI taxonomy): domain Eukaryota; kingdom Viridiplantae; phylum Streptophyta; class Pinopsida; order Cupressales; family Cupressaceae; genus Thuja; species Thuja plicata. The sequence goes on from MU226535.1 coordinate 177,792, forward strand.
ATTGTTCCGCAAGTGATTGCATGGGACAACAACATAGTTGCAAAGTGTTTATATATCCTTGTCAGGTAGATTGTGGCTTAGTTTATAGTTATTGATTCAGAAGGGTGATAGTGGCTTTGTGACAGTTGCACTACACAACATTCTTACATGCTTTATTGCTTTTTTTTTTTTCTATATTTATGATTGCACCTAGCTGGAAGTCTCTTTTGGCATCTCCTAGTCATAGCGTAGATTACTTGTATGCATGTCCATATGTTTGCTTTTTCTCATCCATAGATGTTGTCGTGTTTCATTTACTTCATTTTAAAATTTTTTCTTTTAAATTGATTTTCAACATTCTTCTTGTGCCATCTATTGAGTGATTCTCTGAACAATCACCTGACCTTTGGGATACCTTATGTAGAATGGTTAACAATGCAAGATATACCAAACAATACAGCAAGCATTCAAAGATACCATCAATACAATTACCAATAAACAACTAATTACCAATACCAATGAGATGCACAGAGTACCATACCAGAATACCAGATTGGCGAGGAAATGTTTATTTCTATTACTATTACCAAAAACCAACAACTCCATATAATAAACCAAATCATATATATAATAGTCGGTTGGTTGGGGAAACCAACGGACGCACCTCTTCACTCCTAACTACCCTCCCAGCAAAACATAAATAAGTCTTAATACAAAATGACTTTATTTCATACTACATATATCCCCCCCCCAAAAAAATGTCGTCTTACAGACGACTATACAAACGGAAAATCAGACTTGAGAGTTGGGTTGTGAAGACATCCTTGAACTCGGAGCTCGTTCCCGGATGCGTAGGAGATCCCGTTCAGCCGCCTTCTGCTTGGCCCGGACTCCTTGGAGCACCTGTAATGCATCCATCTTTTTGGCTTCAGCTGCTGCTAACTTCTCTTCTTTCCAGCTCGTTCTGTCTTCCATTTAGTTTCCCACATAGCTTTTTCCTCTTCCCAATCCTTCTTCATTTGATTTGTCAAATCTTTTTCTTGCTGCAGTTCCAAATATGTCCTCCTGAAGGCCACCTCCATTTCTCGAAGTGTGTACAAGAGGGGTGGCTGCTCCTGTTCCTGCACTATGATGCCTGGGGCTGTCCAGATTTCAGCTATTTCTTTTTTTTTGTATCCACTCTTGTAGAGTAGGCTCCAATCTGTGTGGCACTCTCCCTTCATGAATATTGCCAAGGACTCTGCTGCTCTGACTATTGCTTCC